>CAUYON010082517.1:0-32175 GCA_963573935.1 Arctocebus calabarensis
CAGCAACCTCTAATTCCTGGGCTCAAGCGAGTCTCCTGCCTCTGCCTCCCAAGTAGCTGGGACTACAGGCGCCCGCCACAACGCCCGGCTATTTTTGTTTGGGTTGCAGCCGTCATTGTTGGTTGGCAGGCCCAGGCTGGATTCGAACCTGCCAGCTCAGGTTTACATGGCTGGCGCCTTAGCCCGCTGAGCCACAGGCACCGAGCCTTGTTTTGTTTTTTTTTTCATTCCATTATAAGACTACACCACAGTGCATTTGCCCATTCTCCTCCTGATGGACAGCAGGGTCCTTCTGAGACCAAAGTGAACAGTGTTGTTATGAACACTGCTGCACGCACACATGCTTCTTTGTAACATTCAGCCAGAGTACAGCTTCTGGATCATAAGGCGAGCGCTGGTTCCCTTAGTATTTGTATAACTTCCCTTCCCACAAGCACTTATGAAAGAGTCCTCCACTCAACATCTTGGTGAACACTGAGTATTTACAATGTTGATCTTTTTTAAAAATGAATCAGACTGCAGTGCTCTCCTGCTTCAAGGCCATTTTAGTTGGAATAAAATCCACACACTTCCCCTTGAACCCCAGGGCCCCAGCTCCCTCTCTGCTTCCACCTGCCACCACTGGACAATAGTCTTCCACCTACTTTGCTCCAGCCATACCAGCTTGTTTCATTCTGTTCCCATCATTACTAAGCTCAAATCAGTATCTGGGTGGGAATGGGAACAGACAAGGCTGAAACAGGGGGACAGGCTGGGCTCAGGGGTTGCACTGTGAACTCATGAGAATTTGCCTTACAAAATGGCCCCTAAAACTAAGTGAACCACATTGCCAATAACAAAGCCTAAAGCTGAAGGAAAATCTGTTGTGCTAAGCGAAGAAAAGAGCAACAGGAAAAAAAAAATTGAACATATTGATAAAACCAGAGTGAAAAGGAAAGAATGAA
The DNA here is from genome assembly GCA_963573935.1 of Arctocebus calabarensis. Classification (NCBI taxonomy): domain Eukaryota; kingdom Metazoa; phylum Chordata; class Mammalia; order Primates; family Lorisidae; genus Arctocebus; species Arctocebus calabarensis. Next base: position 945 of record CAUYON010082517.1, read on the forward strand.
CATACACACCAGTGAGGAAACTTTGAAAGTAGCACCAAAATAGAGCAAGCGCCACCATTCTTTCAGAACATGTCCAACTTAATTGCCCAAATCCCACATTTCTGGGAAACAACATTTGTCAACCCTCAGTGAGCTCTGACTTTCCTGGGGAGGAGGATCAAGAAGCTTGGCAATTTTTGAGCAGGATTGAAGAGAGAAATAGTAAACTGGGTCACTACACGGAGCTTTATCTCGATGGAAATCCTGACTTGGAGGTACAGCCGCCTCCACAGGGTTCCAGCTAAGAATGGTGCAAGTCAAGTGAAATACTGGAGGTCTGGGAAGAACTGGGCCAAGCAGTTAGTCAGGGACTGAACAACACCAACAGGGACAGACGGCAGGAAGAAACAAAAAGCTCCTTCTCCCAGTGCCCTGACACAGACAGTTAGGATAGGACACCAAAGATAGCATCAGGCAGAACTCTGCAGACCTGATATGGAAGGTGTCACAGATGGCATTATCCAGGATCTGTCCCATACCACCATGCCCTTCTTCCCTGTGACCTTCCCACTCCCCGGCTAAGAGGCGGGGCTCTAAGCCCCCACCCCTTAAATACTGCCAGGCTTGTGACTGCTTTGGCCAATAGAATATAGCAGAAGAGACTTCCACTTTCCAAGATGTAGTCAGAAAAAAGCCATGCAGATTCTACCTGACTTTCTTCGAACGCTCACCCTGTGGGAAACCAGCTATGATGGAAGAAATCAACTACCCAGACAGACACTACCCCACTACAGAGGCCATGTGCAGCCGCTGACAGCTTGTCAGCATCAATGGCCAGCCACGTGGGAGACCCCATGCAAGAACTATCCAGCTGAGCCCTTCCCCAATTCCTGACCGAAAAAATAGTAAACAAAATGAAATGGTTATTTTAAGCTGCAAGGTTTGGAGGCAATTTTTTATGTACCAGAAAGGGGAGGGAGTAGAGTGATGGGATGGGGAGAATGGTAGCCATGCTGGGGTCACTGGAACATAGTGGCTTTGAGACAGATATATTTTCCAAAAACAGACATAAGACATAAGAGATGAAGATGAAGAAGGCAAAGATAAATAAATGGTGCTGGGAAAACAGGATAGCCATATGCAGAAGAACGAAATTAGACCCATATCTTTCATCTTATGCAAAAATCAAATCAAATGGATTAAAAACTTAAATATAAGACACACAATTACAAAACTACTAGAAGAACACATTAGAGAAACTCTGCAGGGCATTGGCCTAGACAGAGATTTCTTGAATAATACCTCAAAAAGCACAGGCAACAAAAGCAAAAATGGACAAACAGGATCACATCAAGCTAAAAAACTTGGGCACAGCAAAGGAAACAATCAACAAAGTGAGAAGAGCACCCCCAGAATGGGAGAAAATTGTTGCAAACTACCCCTCAGATGAGGGATTGATGACCAGGTGATACAAAAACCTCAAACAACTGAATAGGAAAAAAATCAAATAATCCAGTATAAAAAGGGCAAAAGACCTGAATGGACATTTCTCAAAAGAAGGTGGGGAAAGGCAAGATGGCAGAGGGGAGAGAGGGAAGGAGGGAGCATGTGGGGCCACAGTGTGTGACACACCTCTTAGGGGTGGGACACTATTAATAGAGGGACTTCACCCAGCAAACACAAGCAGAATAATCTGGCTCATCGTACCCTCAATAACAACCAAAAAAAAAAAAAAAGAAGAAGACGTACAAATAGGTAATAGGTATATGAAAAAAATGCTTGTGCTATAATTGGGTTTTAGCCTTCATATGAAAGCTATAAATTAGCTTCATATTAGGGCTGAGTACATTGGATACTTTTTCTTCCATTCTTAAGATACTTGTCTCACTCTGTCACCCTAGGTAGAGTGCCGTGGCATCATTATGTATTACAATAACCTCAAACTCTTGGGCTCAAGAAATTATTTAGTCTTAGCTTCCTGAGTAGCTGGTATAATAGGCTAATTTTAGCCTGGCTGATTTTAGTTTTAGCAGAGACTGGGGTCTTATTCTTGCTCAGGCTGGTCTCAAACTCCTGAGCTCAAGCAATCTACCCACCTCAGCCTTCCACAGTGCTAGGATTACAGGTGTGAGCCACTGTACCCTGTCAAAAGGTTCTAATTTTTGAATTTTTACTTTACTTTTTTTTGAGACAGGGTCTCACTCTGTTACCCAGACAAGAGTGCAGTCACATCATCATAGCTCACTGCAACCTCAAACTTCTGGACTTAAGCAATCCTACTGCCTTATCCTCCCCAGTAGCTGGGACTACAACTGTACCCTACCATGCCTGGCCAATTTTTCTATTTTTTGTAAAAGCAGGGTCCTGCTATGTTTGCTCACGATGCTCTCAAACTCTTTGTCTCAAGAGATTCTATCACCTCAGCCTTCCAAACTCCTAGGATTATAGGCATGAACTAACATGCCTGGCTAAGATATTCCATTTTTTCCCTTAATCTTTAAATCATTATGCTTCTCAACCTTTATATATTACCCTTTTAATACAATAATTTTGTGAGGCAAGTAGAAGAAACATTATTTCCTGCATTTAGGTAGAAAGTAAATCCATCAATAAAATCTATAAAATGGGGGACAGTGCAGTAGAGTCCCTTGTTTGCCTCACAGGAATATCCTTAAGAAAGTAACTGTTTTCTAACCATATCTGTCACTGTGCTCCCATTGCCAGGGAGCTAAGGGCTGATAAGGGACACTGGGTCTCCTTGCTGAGTCTTATAAAATGACAATGAACTACACTACTTCCTTCACTGCCAAGAGTATGTGATACATTCAGGTTCCTCCCACCATAAGGACAGGTGAGATGGACTGGTGCTTTTCTCAGAGTCAGCTTGCCAATGACAAAGCTAACGATGGAAATTCATAGATTTTCTCTAGCTAGATGTTATTAAATTGTTTTTTATATATTTATTTATTTATTTATTTATTTATTTTTTAGACACAGTCTCATGTCGCCCTTGGTACAGTACCGTGGCATCACAGCTCACAGCAACATCAAACTCTTGGGCTTAAGCGTTTCTCTTGCCTCAGCTTCCCAAGTAGCTGGAATTAGAGGCACCTGCCACAATGCCCAGCTATTTTTTTTTTTTTTTTGCTGTTGCAGTTGTTGTTGCTAAAGCAATGACAACTGCAACATAAATACATAGCCGGGCATTGTGGTGGGCGCTTGTCCAGCTACTTGGGAAGCTGAGGCAAGAAAATCACTTAAGCCCAAGAGTTTGAGGTTGCTGTGAGCTGTGATGCCATAGTACTCTATGGAGGGTGACATAGTGAGACTCTGTCTCAAATATATATATATATATATATTTTTTTTTTAATTTATATATATATTTTTTTTCAATCCATATTTGTTTCTAGTTACTTACATGATCCTATAATTTTCCATTATAATCTTTCCTCTCCAGCCTAGATAATATTACTTACCTCTGAAAGATGCAATGACAACTTCAGACCTGCTTTTTTAGCTTCTAAAAGAGGTTCCAAGAAATCTTTTGCTTGTCCTACCTTGAAGATAAAAATTAAAATGAGATGCATGAGAATGTTGGGAAAACAGAGGAACTGAGCACTATGTTCCAGTAAACAAAAGAATAAAATAATGGCAGAAAAAAGAATAACAAGTTGATTCATTTGCACATTTCCTTTATAAAACACCTACATACAATGTGTGAGACACTGTGAGGAATACAAGGCTGGGAAAGACACAGTTCCTGCCCTTGAGAATCTTAACTCTAATATCAGTGAATCTGTGGCCAAAGACCTAAGCAATGAGCAATGAATACAGCTAAGCTGTATCTAGGTGTCCTAGATAACTAGTGCTAAGGAGAACTCCCGCGAGTCAGGAACCCTTGCAATTCCTGAATCAGTAAAAACACTTCTATTTAAGTGGATAAAAACAACAGAATAGTCCAGATTTAGACAAAGCCCTAAGAACCAGTGTCTTGGGACTCTCATTCTCAAAAGGGCCAATTCTGTCTCCAAGGGTACATTTGGCAATGTTTGGAGATATTTCTGGTTATCACAACTGGGACAGTATTCCAGCATCCAGTGGGTAGAGGCCAGGTACGCTGCCAAACATCCTAAAATGCACAGGGCCACCCCCACAACAAAGAATTACCTGGTCCCAAATGTCAAGATTTCTACTTGAGGCTCAGAGCCTGTGGCTCAATGGGCTAAGGCGCCAGCCACGTACACCTGAGCTGGCGGGTTCGAATCCAGCCTGACCCACCAAACAACAATGATGGCTGCAACCAAAAAATGGCCAGGCATTGTGGCGGGCGCCTGTAGTCCCAGCTACTTGGGAGGTGGAGGCAGGAGACTCGCTTGAGCCCAGGAATTGGAGGTTGCTGTGAGCTGTGATGCCATAGCACTCTATCCTGGGTGACAGCTTGAGGCTCTGTCTCAAAAAAAAAAAAGATTTCTAGTTGAATCTGATATTCAAGAAATTTAGGCCATGAACTATAGACGAATGGTGGTAATAGGCAGGAAAATCTTTATTATTTTTTAGGACATTTAATTCTTTCACAGAACCCTGACTGAGAATAGCTGCTATAAGCATTCTGGTCATCCAGGACAGAAAAGAGCTTCACCCAGAGTGTCTGCTGGATACTCTGGAGAAGGCAGGATGCTCCAAGCTAATCCTTATCCCACCAATTGATGCTACCTTTTAAAATTAAAATATATTTAGGAAAAATTACTTACAGTAGGGTCTCCACTGAGATCAAGACCAAGAACTAGTCCCTCAGTAGAATGGAAGAATTCTTCAGCAAGTTTAACAGTCTCCTTGGCCACTGCAGGGCCACCTCTTCTGTCAACCGCCATTAAATACCTTTAACGTAAGAAAAATATAGCTGAAAAGAAATAGGATGCATATGAAGAAAACAATTCTGAATGTGGCCAGAGAGGTATGGCAGGCTACATATAATACATCTTACTAGGAAAAGTACAGCCCTACTGAGTCTAGACAATATGACAATTTACTTTGCCCGAAGGAATGAGGCACTAATTCCTAAACAGTATCATATATCTAAATCAGCAATCAAATTTTCAACTCTCTATTTTTCTATTCATGTCTTTGTTTTTTGCTTTGTTTCATTCAGGATCTAAATAAGGTCCACACTTTGTGTTGGTCAATTTTTTTTTTTTTTTTTTTTGAGACAGAGCCTCAAGCTGTGACATCACAGCTCACAGCCACCTCCAATTCCTGGGCTCAAGCGAGTCTCCTGCCTCCACCTCCCAAGTAGCTGGGATTACAGGCGCCCGCCACAACGCCCGGCCATTTTTTGATTCCAGTCGTCATTGTTGTTTGGCAGGCCGGGCTGGATTTGAACCCACCAGCTCAGGTGTACGTGGCTGGCGCCTTAGCCCACTGAGCCACAGGCGCCGAGCCAGGTCAAAAGTCTCTCTCTCTTTTATTTATTTATTTATTTAGTTAGTTAGTTAGTTAGTTTTTGAGACAGAATCTTACTTTGTCCCCCTTGGTAGAGTGCTGTGGCGTCTTAGCTCACACCAACCTCAAACTCTTGGGTTCAAGCAATCCTCTTGCCTTAGGCTTTCGCGTAGCTGGGACTACAAGAGTTCCACCATAATGCTGGGCTATTTTATTTTTTTAAGAGACAGGGTCTTGTTCTTGCTCAGGCTAGTGTTGAACTCCTGAGCTCAGACAATCCACCCACTACAGCCTCCCAAAGTGCTAGGATTACAGGTGTGAGCCACCTTGCCTAACCTCTCTTTTCCTTTTTTTCTTGAGACAGCGTCATGCTCTGTTCTCTTTTACCAAGGCTAAAGTGTAATGGCATCATCATAGTTCAAGTGTTCAAGTGATTCTCCTGAGTAATTGGGACTACAAGTGCATGTCACCCCACCCTGCTATTTTTTTCTATTTTTCATAGAGACCAGGTCTTGCTATATTGTCCAGTTTGGTCTAAAACTTATGGACACGTGTCAAACTTATGGACACATCAGCCTCCCAATATATTAGGATTTTAGGAGTGAGCCACCATGCTGAGTCAAGTGTGTTTTATTCTACAGCTACTTCTTCCTCTCCTCCTCCCACCCCTGCCCCACCTCTTTTCTTGCAATTTATTTAAGAAACCAGGTTGTCCTGCAAAGTTGCTCACAATCTAGATTTTATTGATTGTATTCCTATATTGTTAATATGTTCTCCTGTCTCTTGTATTTCCCATAAATCAATAACTGGATCTAGTCTAGAGGCTTTATCAGATCAGATTCAAATATTTTGGCATGAGTAAACTGGTGGTATTATGTTCTTCGAAGGCTTTGATCCATTAGTTTAGTGATTTTCTTTTTTTTTTTTCTTGAGACAGCCTCACTATGTCACCCTTGGTACAGTGCCATGGCATCACAGTTCACAGCGACCTCCAACTCTTGGGCTTAAGTGATTCTCTTGCCTCAGCCTTGCAAGTAGTTGGGACTACAGATACTCGCCACAACACCTGGATTTTTTTTACAGTTGTCACTGCTGTCTAGCTAGCCCAGGCCAGATTTGAATCTGCCAACTTTGGTGTATGTGGCTGGCGACATAACCACTGTGGGCACTGAGCCTATTTCAGTGATTTTCAATCAGTGTGCCACACTAGGTATGCTGCAAAACTTTTTAAAGATCATTAATTATTTTCAAAAGACATTCTAAGCACAGTAAATATATTCTTTTTTTAATCAACATAACTTAAAAGTTCTGCAGAAGTTTAACTATAGTTCTGCAGTGAGATAAAAAGGTTGAAGAACACTTTCATTAGAGGTTATAAAATCAGTTGTATTCAAATTCTAGTTTTTTTTTCTTGGCCAGGGCTGGGTTTGAACCCACCACCTCTGGCATATGGGGCTGGCGCCCTACTCCTTGAGCCACAGGCACCACCCTGTATTCTAATTCTAAAATGTGTCTAATATACAAATTCATCTCCATATGGTAGTATTAGCTGTAATTCCATAGGACTTGAATACCCAGAGAACCTGTTGATACTGTCATTTTTATCCAGCATTTATTAGTTTACTTATTTATTCAAAAAATAAATTTCTTCAGCATTTGTTTTATTTATTTACAAAATGTGGATTAATAATATATAAAATGCAGCATCTTATCATCTCTTAATATTTTCCTGTGCCAGTAAATGTCAGAAGATTGTATACATCATATAAACATACCATAATTAATTATCCTGATTGCTAGATATTTTACAATTTTTTTTGTTTGTTTGGTTTTTGGCTGGGGCTGGGTTTGAACCCGCCACCTCCGGCATATGGGGTCGGCGCCCTACTCCTTTGAACCACAATATATATATATTTATTTTTAATATGGAATGCTTCACGAATTTGTGTGTCATCCTTGCGCAGGGGCCATGCTAATCATCTCTGTTTCGTTGCAATTTTAGTATATGTGCTGCTGAAGCGAGCACTACAATGTTTTTTGTTACAATAACACTACAATAAAGTCTCATACACAAAACAATCTATTTCCTAGCATATATTTATTTCCAGAACAAAAGTACTGGTTCAGAGGAAAAACGTTTTTTATAAATCTTGATATATATTGTTATTTAGAGAGGTTTTATTAATTATATGTTTACTAATAGTAAACTTCACAAACACTTTTATTTTTTGAGATGAGTCTCACTATGTTACCCTCAGTAGAGAGCCATGGCATCACAGCTCACAACAATCTCCAACTCTTGGGCTTAAGCGATTCTCTTGCCTCAGCCTCCCAAGTAGCTGGGACTACAGGTGCCCAACACAACACCTGGCTATTTTTTGTTACAGTTGTCATTGTTACCTCAGTTAGCCTCGGCCAGTTTTGAACCTGCCAGCCTCAGTGTATGTGGCTGGCGCCATAACCACTGTGCTACGGGTGCCGAGCCTGGTTACTACTTTTTAAAACCTATTGAAATGGCATTATTTCTTTTTAAGCTTTTTATATTTAGATTTAAAATTTATATTCTTATAGCCTGAAGCTATATAGCTAGCTCAGTTTCTTTGTTTAAGGACTTACTGAATCCCTATTATATGCCAGCTTTGCTCTAAGTACTAAAGATGCAATAGTGAATCAAAAGAGGTCTCTGGGCCAGGTGTGGTGGCTCATGCCTGTAACTCTAGCACCCTGGGAGGCCAAGGCAGGAGGATCCCTTAAGCTTAGATGTTCAAGTTCTGAGCAAGAGTGAGACTTTATCTCTATTAAAACTAGAAAAAAAAAAAAATAGGCAGGCCATTGTGGACAGCACCTGTAGTCCCAGGTACTTGGGAGACTGGGGCAGGAGGATCACTTGAACCCAGGAGTTTGAGGTTGCTATGAGCTAGGCTGGTGCCAAGGCACTCTAGCCTGGGCAACAGAAAATGACTCTGTCTCAAAAAAAAAAAAAAAAAATTGCAAAAGACATGGTCTCTAGACTCACTGAACTTACACTCTAGTGGGAGGATATATATACAAAATAACACAAGTTAATTCTTTATCTTGTTATAAATGAATGCCACAAAGGAAAAAGAATGGGTGATTAGAGGATTGAGGGGACACTTTATTTTTTCATTTATTAATTTTTTCCAGATTAATATAAGGATATATATCATTAGGTTACATTATTTACATTGGTTAGGTAAGGTCTGAGTTGTAGTTGAGTCCTTCTCCCAAGAGCTGTGCCATTAACACCTACATCGTACCCATTAGGTGGGAGCTTACAGACCCCATCCCCCAGGAGGGCACTTAAGATAGACTGGTAAGGTCTTCCCCTTTGAGGAAGTGAGACCCAAAATGAGACCTGAATAGTAAGAAGGCAGCCATGCAAAGATCTGGTAGAAGGATGTTCTGGGGAAAAGTAACAGGAAGTACTGTACCAAGTTGCTGAGGTGGGACAATCTTGCCTATTTCAGGAACAGAAAGCAGACCAGTGCACAATTAGTGAGGAGGAGTGGTCTAGATGAGCTGTTCAAGTAAGACAGGCAGCCAGATCATGCAGCACCTTGTGGGCTGCAGTAAGAAGTCCATTTTAACTTAATAGCAAAGGGATGCTATAAAATTTTTTTTTGTATTTTTACTCAAGCAAAAATACTCAGAATTTTATTGCTATATGAATAAATTCAGAATTATATTCTCATTTTAAACAGAATTCTTGATTCTAGTCATATAGGAGATAGAAATCAGTTAATGGTTAATTTTTCAAACTCTGTTACACCCATGATCAAAACAGTAAATATTCACATTCTAATTTTTAAATGATTAAGATACCATCTTCTTACCTAACGTCAATGTCTAAGTTTTCTTGTTTAGACTGTTTTATGCCCTCAAGTATAGATTCCACATAAATCTTTTTAGTCATTCCTGGAAAAAACACATAGAAAATATACGTAAAGAGATCATCAACTATTTTATGGTTCAACTTTAGCATATACATGTATAGTATAAAAGTATACATAGTATAAATAATACATTTTCACTTAATGTTGTAACAAGGGCATAGATGAAGATAAGTGAAAATACAGCTCTTCTGGGTACATTTTAGTAAATGCTAATTGTATTTTAATAAAACTGAAGTACTAGAAAAATGAAATAAAAAAACAAAAAGGACATACTATCAGCCCTCTTAAAAATTATTCTTAGATTCAACAAACATGAAATTGCCCTTACAAATTGCCATAACAAGAAAAACAACAAGCCCTTCTCTAATGCATGTCCTTTAAAAAATAAATAAATAAAAAGATACATTTTCTCTATTAGTAGAATATTTTTCTGCTGGCCCAGAAAAAAAAAAATCCTATCTTGGGTTCCTTTCCCCTCAATCCTACTCAGACGTGGTGTTTCTCATCCAGGGCACCAGAGATGTTCTTCCAAAGCAGAGTGTTCTAGTTTTCCTATTCCAGGGGGCCTTGCAAGAGTGCTCTCCAGAACAAATTCGTCTAAAATATTCTTTATCCTGCTTATAAAATGCTTGTTTTGGTGGAAAATCTCTAGTAAAACACAGAAAATTCTAAAGAAGAAAAATAAACATAATCTGTATTCTCACCGCCCAGAAGTAACTACTGTCTTTAAGTACACATATACACATTTTTTACATAGATGAGATGCTACTAAGTATGTATGTACCTGGTTTAACACAGTCATTTAACATTGCCTTCTAATTATTTCCTCATGTCATTTAAGTGTCTTCACACGTATTTTTAATGGTTGCCTAATATTCCATTGACCTTATTTAAATGTTCCCCTACTGTCAACATACTAAGGGTAATATCCTTCTCCTTCCTTTTTATTACCCTTACCAGCATAACTTGGAACCAACTGTATAGTTTAAAAATGTGAGATAAGAATCTTGTCCTTGTCCCATTTAAATACTTACTTTACAATATTAGTTTCAAAAATGTTACGACCCAAATGATTACTAGGATACCTACGTCAGAGCACAAAACAACCTAGGTCTCTTCAGGTCACTGGCAAGGTACTTAGAGACACTACATAGTATCCCCTGATGCTGTTCTTATGGAAGGAAGGTCCCCAGAAATTCCTCTAGACCATGCCTAGATTTGCTCATTTCTATTCAGAGAGGTTTTGCCACGTCACAGCTTGCTCCTAGCCTAAGAAACTATCATTTCCTGAACAGTGCCTGAATAACTTGCATTTCAATAACTGCCATAAAACATAATCCTGTGTCCACCTAATAGCTTTTTCTCACAAGTGTCCTTGACACAAGGAGCAAAAATTAGCCTCTGTTATGACAATACAGCTATCAGATTAAGTGTCCTTTTCTCAGAATGAGAAAAACTAAACAAAGAAGAACAAAAGAAGTTTTACAGGCCTTTTTCTCCCCCTTAAAGTGACAATGCCTGACCAGTTTTTCTACTTTTTACTTAGGAATAACTCAGTCCTTAGTAATGTATAGCATTAATGTACATCAAAGGATTCAGACTGTTCATTAAAGATTCCCATGAAAATAGAGAATAATAGTGTGAAAGTGCCTCATACTCCCAACTTCAAAATATATGAAGGATCAGAGCACACAGGAAAGTGGACAATACATTCAGTGAGAAGTATAAATCCTACCAGTAGCATTTTCTCTTCTGGGTGTGCTCCTTAGTTCCAGATACTTGACACCATCATCTGCAAATTCTTTAATGACATCTTTTGTGACCTGATAATAAAGGCAATGTACACAATATTGATAATGTTAGCATAAGAGCCCCAGTGACAATGCCAAGAGCTGCAGCTTTATTTCATTCATTAAATGTGATTGTACGGGGCAGCACCTGTGGCTCAGTGAGTAGGGCGCCGGTCCCATATGCCAGAGGTGGCAGGTTCAAACCCAGCCCTGGCCAAAAACTGCAAAAAAATAAAAAAATAAAATAAAATATAAATGTGATTGTACGAACTGCTGGCAGTCTCCCACCTAGAAGAGATTAAATGCTTTATCAGACCCTAACAGAGAACAGGACAGAGCTGCAACATCTCCAATAGTTCCTATTGCACCTTCATTCTCACCTTAACTCCAAATGTGCACATCCACCACACTTTCTTTCCTCCCCTTTATCATTTCTCTATTTTCTCATGCTCATTATATTAGAGTGATAAAACAGAGAAATAAGGCAAAACTAAAACTAGCTGCAACCATGTAATGTGTGTATGGTGTAGGAAATGTACACATAGAAATAAACAGTTAAAATGAGTAGGGCGGCATCTGTGGCTCAAGGAGTAGGACGCTGGCCCCATATGCCAGGGTGGCAGGTTCAAATCTGGCCCCAGCCAAAAAACTGAAAAAAAAAAAAAAAAAAAGAAAAGAAAATGAGTAAGCACTACTGATATAATGATCAGACGTTACTAAATATGCTACTTAAATTCATGGTTTAAGGTTCTTATTCAAGTTAGGAATAAATTGTATGTTTCAAAAGATTCTGGGAGGGTTAAATTTTCCTAAGAAAGACCTAGGTAAATTCCCCTGGGCAAAGGAACTTGGTGATAAATGTAAGTAAAATCATATCTATTTAGTATAAATCTCAACAATACAAAAGGTATCAAAGGCATGTTTTTCTTTTCTACTTTTAATCCTAAAAAATACCCAAACTAAAATAAAACAGGATTAGGTTTGGGATGCTATGACAACCTAGTTAGTCCTTACACTTGGCACCCTAATGTTAACCTGCTTTGTCTACTTGCACGCAGGCATGCAAGTGCAGTGTTGTAGCAAAGGAACAGATCTGGCTGTTTGTGTAGACAGTGCCTAGTGGGACAGCACTACACTGGTGAATGCATAGCAATATGTCTGCGCATCTTCTTTTTTTTTTGTCCCTCCCCCACCCCTTCACAAAAGCCAAATAGGCATTCAGTAAATGGAATGGGTGGCTCAGATTCACCAGGAGGTCTGGAGAACCAGACTCTCAAACTACACAACTCAAGCCAACACTTAAGCATTCAAAATCAGGAGACACTCCTAGGCACTTGGTGCCTCCACTACTAAGTACAACCCTTCAGCCTCCACACCTTCATCATGGCCACTGGCACTTGGCCCTGTGGCACTGTAACCCCAAGAACTCCCTCCTGCTACCACTGACACCACCAAAGTGTGGCCTCGTCTTTGCCAGGTGAGGAACCTGGATCTTGCATTGCCTTAGAAATGAAAAGGAAGACCCACAGGGATCAATTCACCCTACTCCAGCTCATGAGTCTCATGATCCAGCTCATGAGTCTCATGATAAGGAGATGAATAGAAGAGAAGACAGTGAAGTATTAGACCTTTTCAGTAATTGAAGTGATCATATATACTATCCAAGGACCCTCGCTTTCTGAGCAGTTAGGTACCTGTGAAACCAAATGAAGAGCATAAAGGTCACTGGCAAGTGTGGAACAAGAGAAAGGAAGGAAGATTTGTCTAGGCCATAATGAGCCCAAGAACTCTTCCCTGGAAGTCACATCTTTCTCTGCCAGATTTAGCCCTTCCTATTCTATGCAGTCGGTACCCAGGGCAACTCTTTGCTCTTGCCTCTCTCATGCTTTTGATTGAGAGTATCTTTTCAAATTCTTTTTCCAGAAAGAATACATCACAATTAGTTAAGTTCCTGCTTACTTAAGGGTCTGTAAGATTATATAGCTTGAATGGGAAAGAGCCTGAGCACTGGAACTGCCACACTTCTGCCACTTACTCTCTGCGGGTAACTTAAACAACTTACACTTAAGCTCCTTAAACCTTTTTTCTCCATCTGCAAAAGTGGAACAATAAAAATACCAACTTCAGATAGTCATAAGAATAATGTCTGGGACGTGTGATAGTGGATATCATTTTTTCAGCCACACTTCAATCCTCCTTTTTGAGATTATATCCCAGGCACTTTGACTAGAGTTTTAAGTGACCCCCCTCACTAAGTTCCACATTTACAAAAGATCTTTTAGCTTACTTTCACAGATGTTTCCTCTATAATATATATATACAACAGACATGGTCTTTTTATTTTTTTATTTTATTTATTTATTTATTATTGTTTGTGATTCATTGAGGGTACAAAGAATTAGGTTATACTGATTGCAGCTGTTAGGTAAAGTCCCTCTTGTAATTGTGTCCTAAAACGCAGTCTTTTTACAATAGCTGTTTATCAAATGTCTTATATTGGTTTTAAAAAGTTGCCATAGGCTCGGCACCTGTGGTTCAACGGGCTAAGGCGCCAGCCACGTACACCTTAGCTGGCGGGTTCGAATCCAGCCCGGGTCCGCCAAACAACAATGATGGCTGCAACCAAAAAATGGCCGGGCGTTGTGGCGGGTGCCTGTAATCCCAGCTGCTTGGGAGGCAGAGGCAGAAGACTCACTTGAGCCCAGGAACTGGAGGTTGCTGTGAGCTGTGACGCCACAGCACTCTATCCAGGGTGACAGCTTAAGGCTCTGTCTCCAAAAAAATAATAAATAAATAAAAAATAAAAAGTTGCCATAAAAAAATTTTTCCTTTTTTTTCCGGTAGAGTGCTTTGGTGTCACAGCTCACAGCAATCTCCAACTCTTGAGATTAAGTGATTCTCTTGCCTAGTCTCCCAAGTAGCTGGGACCACAGGTGCCTGCCACAATGCCCAGCTAGTTTTTGGTTGCAGTTGTTTGGCTGGCCTGGGCTGGCACTATAACCACTTTGCTATGGACACCGAGCCAAAAAAATATTTTCATCAGATTCTCAATGAAAGTAAACATGAAAGATCATGTGCAACAATAAAAAGAGCATAAATCACTTTATAATCTTAACCATCCTAAAAATTCCTTCATGTCTTACCATTAGAATATCTTCAGGGCTACTCGTAAGCTGATGAATAGTTTGAAACATCTGGAAACATCTGCAATAAGAATGAAAAGTTTTAGCATACCCTAATCATCCTGGCCCTGGCCCCAAACTGCAGAAATGTCTGAACACAGTAACTGAGAAAATGCCATGAAGGCTATATTAACCAGTTTGATTAGAAATTTCACATTGTATATGAAAACATCACATTGTACCCCCATGATTGCATTCAGGTACACCGCTATGATTTAATTAAAAAAAGAAAAGAAAAAAAAAACTCAAGAGAAACTCACTAAACTGAATTAATGAACAGATTTCAGGCTAACAGTAAGTATATATATTTATATTTACAAAGAACTACAAAATAAGTTTTCAAAAATTACATTTATCTGGAAAGATAATGAAATAATTAAAAATAAAATATTAATATTTTTAAGTGAGAAATACAGTTGCCTTCTCTAACTCTACCTCAGACACAGGAGAGAAAATTCAATATGCCTATATTATCAAGTCAAAAGAATATTCCAATGTATTCTTTAAATGCATCCTTTGCTAAAAAAGGAAAAGGCCAAGCATTGTAGCTCACACCTATAATCCTAGCACTCTGGGAGGCTAAGGTAGAAGGATCTCTTGAGCTTAGGAGTTTGAGACTAACCTGAGCAAGAACAAGACCCCCTTCTCTACTAAAAATGGAAAAATGAGCTGGGCATTGTGGCAGGTGCCTATAGTTCTAGCTATTCAGGAGACCGAGGCAGGAAGATTGCTTAAACCTAGGAGTTTGAAGTTGCTTTTAGCCTGGCTAATACCATGACACTCTAGCCTGGGGCAACAGAGTAAGACTCTGTCTTAAAAAAGAAAAAAAAAAGGAGAAAGAAATGAAAAGAATATTCCAATGGAGTATAACTTCACAACAACTAAATCAGTAAAAATACTGCCAATAGTCTGACAATTGGAAAAAATGCTGCAAGTTACGTTAACTCTCCATGCTAGATGCCTACCCTATTCTTTCTAACCAAAAAAATCTGAATTCTTATTACTCACAATCTCAAAATAATGACACAGAGAAAAACAAAAGGAGTATACCCACAACCTCCTGAAACTCACTCTTCTAAAGTTCGTTTCTTTCCCTTGTCAATCACAGTCATCTGATTGTGGATTTTAAGATCTGGTTTCTTGGCTATTAATTTCTTCATGGTATTAGAACTAATGGATCCATTCAAGTGGGCATGAAGTTCCTATCACAAGTGAACACACAATCACACACAATCAGTGTGTGTGTGATTTTCACAATCAGTAAAAACCTATTAAGTATCCAACAATCTCATAGCATCATACCAGGTATTAGGTGTTTGCAGTCTATAGTAGGCAAAGTGCCTATTCCGGTTAGCTACATAACTTTTAAAGTTTACAGATTCTACAAATTCTTTTGTGAAAAGAAACAACATAAAAGTTATTATAATTAGAAATCACTCAAGAATTCTGTTGCTGCATTCTCACCACTTTTGGCAATTCCCAGTAAAAGTCTGTCTTCCATGGTTGTTGTAGTTCTTCTATCTCCATTGTGATTTTACCAGGAAAAAAAAAGCGGTCCTTCTCCACTGTTTTTGGTATGAACAACGTAACGTATTGCCAGTAAATCCTGTGGTTCTGAATTTCCTTCAGATTGCTTTCCTTCCATACATTTTGATAAGATTAGCTGTATATGTAGCTCTGGGCTCAGGTTCACCTATTTTAACAAATGTTAATATTTTCAGGTGTTGACATAAAAGCAAAGAAACAGGATTTTGACTATTCTTCAAAAAGCAAAGCCCTTCCAAAGCTAACTTAAGTGTGTCTGAGATGGGAAAATGATTAGTAAACAATCTGAACTAGAAATAGGAAAGCCTTAAGCTTATACAAGTAAAAGGTGTACTGAAACCTGAAATTTAGTGGAGTATACACAGATTCCTTATCCACTGGGACCATCCATCTACGTCTATAAAACTACTTCAAAAATTAGAAATTTTGTAAGGCCTATTTTGGATAAAAATAAAATTTACATTTTTGAATTGTTTAAAATTTACAAAAGAAGAGCAGAGGTGTTGAAGTAAGATGGACCTAGGTTTGTCCTTTTACCACTTCTGGAGGTTAATAGCTGTGTGGCTTTAGTTGCTTACTCTCACAGCTCCAGTTTCCTTATTTGTTAAAATGGTATTAAAAATACACAGCACCTGTGAGAATTACTGAAGTAATTTAAATTCCCCTTTTCTGTGCTTCCCGATGAGCCAGCATCTACTTTAACTCAGTAGCCAATCACTGATTTACTTACCTTCCTCCTTTGCAGTCTTTACAATTCTTGAGGATAGGTCCTATTGATTTTTCTAACCATTCTAGCAACTAGCACACTGTAGGTGATAAATAAATCCTCATTTCTTTTCACCTGTGAAAGTGGTTTATAAGTTAAGATAAAATTCCAAATGAAATATAGTGATTTTCAAAGCAGCCACTTTGATCCTCTGTGTTTTTAACTACAATGACGTTGACAAGAATAACAGCTCCCATGATTCAGAACGCTTCAGGTATGTGGCAAGCACTTTTACTAATATTATCTTTAATTCTCCAAATAATCTTGTAAATAATTAGGGTTAAAGAAGTCACCAAAATAATATAATGTGCAATAAATAGCTTGTAAAGCACTAAAAAAGAACCATAGAAACCTACAAAAAACCCAACTCAGTATGAAACAAAGGTGGTATTTCCATGTAATGCCAAGGTAAATGGTTAGTATGTAGGAATGAATGAAAAAGATGGACTATTTAATCAATGGCATTCAATATCTCTACTGAAAAAAATAAGACTTCATTAAAATGGAAAAATATACCTTATTCTTGCATGGTAAAGCAAATTTACCACAAATTTCGACTCAGAAAGAAAATGTTAATCAATGCTTCTCGGCCTTTTAGCTAAGATCAAGTATAGAAAGTAATGTTAATTAAAATATTTCCAAAATTATTCCTTAAAATTTTATTTTAAAGTTTACATGGAGCAGCGCCTCTGGCTCAGTGAGTAGGGCACTGGCCCCATATACCAAGAGCGGCAGGTTCAAACCCGTTCCCAGCCAAACTGCAACAAAAAATAGCCAGGCATTGTGGCATACACCTGTAGTCCCAGCTACTTGGTAGGCGGAGGCAGGAGAATCTCTTAAGCCCAGGAGTTGGAGGTTGCTGTGAGCTGTGATGTCACAGTACTCTACCCAGGGCGATAGCTTGAGGCTCTGTCTCAAAAAAAACCATAAATAAATAAATAAAGTTCACATGGAAGACTTCACTTGTAAAAATATCCAGAAAAACATCTGAATCTTATCAAATATTGGTAAAGGTATGAGTAAAAGCTCTGGTGGGAGCAGAACTTGGTATGATCTTTTTGGAAAACAATTTAGCAATATCTATTAATATAAAAAAATACATATTTTTTGGCCCAATAATTCTTCTTGTAGGCATCTATCCTGTATCTTGTACAAAGATCTATCTATCCTGTATAATGTACAAATATACTTTTTATAGCTTTGTTTATAATAGCAAAAAGCTTGAAATCACCTAAATGTCATCAGTAGGGTAGTGACTAAATTAATTATATACCCATCCAACTGAATATGACTATATGGAAAGATGATAGTGTCATTTTCAAAAAGTAATATATTGTTAAGGTGACTTTAGGAACAAAATAGACATACATATGTGTGTGTTTACATATACACTCATTTACAAATACCTGCACATTTATTTACTTAAATAATGGTTACCACTAGAAAGTGATTTACAAATGGGAAAGGTTAGGGGACAGTACTTTACTTTTGTTTACCTTATATATTTTTGTGCAATTTGAAGGTTTTACGACAAGCTTGTAAAATTTGGTAACTTTTATAATAATTTTATAAAAACAATGTTTGCAAAAACAACTTTAGTATGAATTGCTGTAACTTGAAGAAATATTACTAATGAAAGTCTTATCCTAGGGTTTGTAGCCTTTCTCCATTAGTAATATTTCATCAAGTTAGAGTAGGGCCAAAACCAAGACCCGTGTCCTAGGGAGGACTCCTTTTTTCAGGCTCCCCCAAACCTCAAATGGAACTCAAAATAATAAAAATGTCTGCTACTATTTATATTTATTAATTTTTTTTTTTTTTTTTTTTTTGAGACAGAGCCTCAAGCTGTCACCCTGGATAGAATGCCACGGCATCACAGCTCACAGCAATCTCCAATTCCTTGGCTCAAGTGAGTCTCCTGCTTCCGCCTCCCAAGTAGCTGGGACTACAGGCACCCACCACAACGCCCGGCCATTTTTTGGTTGCAGCCGTCATTGTTATTTGGCGGGCCCGGGCTGGATTTGAACCCGCCAGCTCAGGTGTACGTGCCTGGCACCTTAGCCCATTGAGCCACAGGCGCCGAGCCCTCTGCTACTATTTATTATATACTTACTATGAAATCTGACACTATCTAAGTGTCACAGAAGTTATATAAATCCTCATGACGACCCATGAGGTCACTTTTCTTGATCTGCTCTTTGCAAAAAAACTATTATTTTTTAACAAACAGCTACAGATTACTAACTTGTCATTAACTACATTTCTTTTTACAAGGCTATATATTTTTTCAAAGTCCTTCAACTTTATTTTTTTTCTATTTGGCCTTCAATCAACACTGAGATACTTATTAAGCAGAACTTAATCCTCTCCTTTTAGAGATGAGGCTCCAAAGACCCAGCAAGCTTAGGTGAGTCCTTCTCCCAGTTCCTATAAAGGCAATTCTAAACTCAACAGTTCTACCAAATCCAATTGCCAACTGACAACTCTGCTATCAATTTTATAGAGAAAACAAAAGCCATTAGGCATCAATTCTTCCTATTTCCCTCTGCCCTACTTCATGCCTAAGCTTATCTTTATCCATACTCTTTTTCCTCATGAGTGAGAGAAAAAGGATCCATTTTCCTGTCCCCAAGACTAATATGTGCCCAGGGTTCCAGTTCTTCCTATCTTTCAAAGTTCTTTTTTTTTTTTTTCTTTTTTGGCCGGGGCCGGGTATGAACCTGTCACCTCCAGTATATGGGACCTGTGCCCTACTCCTTGAGCCACAGGCACCGCCCAATGCTCAGTTATTTTATTTATTTATTTTTTGAGACAGAGCCTCAAACTGTCACCCTGGACAGAGTGCTGTGGCATCACAGCTCACAGCAACCTCCAATTCTTGGGCTCAAGCAATTCTCTTGCCTCCGCCTCCCAAGTAGCTGGGATTACAGACACCCGCCACAAGTAGCTGGGACTACGGACACCCGCCACAACGCCCAGCCATTTTTTAGTTGCAGCCATCATTGTTGTTTGGTGGGCCCAGGATGGATTTGAACCCACCAACTTCAGCCCAGGCAACAGAAAGAGACTCTGACGCCTTAGCCCGTTGAGCCACAGGCGCCGAACCTCTTTCAAAGTTCTTACTCTACCAGTGAGTTAATCTTGTTGTTCTTCTGTTCCTTCAACCTCTTCCTCTGTACTGCCTGATTTCTTTCATTGGACCCACATGCATGTGTAATATTTCCTTCCACCTGAAAACAAAAGAAAAAACTATTTTACTCTGCATTTGTCTTTAGCTACTGCCCTATCTCTTATTTCCTTCTTTTCTAAGTTGAAAGTATAATTAGATTTGATGCCGCTATAAATTTATCTCCCATTAACTGAAACATGGATTCTGCCCTCCTTGCTGCTTTTCTTCCTAAGATTTCTTTTTTATCTTTGGAGACAGAGTCTCTTTCTGTTGCCTGGGCTGAAGTGCAGTGGTGTCATCACAGCTCACTGCAACCTCAAACTGAGTGAAGCAATCCTTCTGCCTCAAGCCTTCCAAGAAACTGGGACGATAGGGGCACAAAAATTTTTCTATTTTTTGTAGGGAAAAGGTCTTGCTCTTGCTCAGGCTCATCTCAAACTCCTGACCTTAAGTAATCCTCCTGCCTCAGTTTCCCAGTGTGCAGGAATACAGGCATGAGCCATCTCATCCAGCTCCCTAAGGTCAGTAATGAGCTATTAAATGCCATTCTTAAATGACATTTTTCAATTATCAAGTATTTATCCCGATTCAAACTTTTTTTTTTCTAATTTTTTGCTTGACTCCTGTATCTAAATTGGCCAGACTCCAAAACTCATGCTCTTAACCATTAAGCAACAGTTCTTCAAGTTAACCATATCAACCTGATTTCCTTCTTTATTTCAGCCAGGCACTGAATACCAATTCATAAATTATAAATTTCTTTAGGAATTTATAGAAATATAAATTTAGATATGTATAAATATTCTTTAAGAATATCTCTGGTGGTGTGGCACCCATATCTCAGTGGTTAGAGCATCAGCCACATACACCAGGGCTGGCAGGTTCAAACCCACTACAACAACAACAACAACAACAACAAAAATAACCGGGCATTGTGTTGGGCACCTGTAGTCCCAGCTACTTGGTAGGCAAGACAAGAGAATTGCTTAAGTCCATGAGTTTGAGGTTGCTGTGAGCTGTGACGCCATAGCACCCTACCGAGGGCAACGAAGTGAGACTGT
This sequence comes from Arctocebus calabarensis, assembly GCA_963573935.1. Lineage (NCBI taxonomy): Eukaryota > Metazoa > Chordata > Mammalia > Primates > Lorisidae > Arctocebus > Arctocebus calabarensis. The sequence goes on from CAUYON010082517.1 coordinate 21,790, forward strand.
CTCAAAAAAAATAAAAAAAAAAAAGGCTCGGCGCCTGTGGCTTAACGAGCTAAGGCGCTAGCCACGTACACCTGAGCTGGTGGGTTGGAATCCAACCTGGGCCCACCAAACAACAATGACGGCTGCAACCAAAAAAATGACTGGGCTTTGTGGCAGGTGCCTGTAGTCCCAGCTACTTGGGAGGCGGAGGCGGGAGACTCGCTTGAGCCCAGGAATTGGAGGTTTCTGTGAGCTGTGATGCCACAGCACTCTATCCAGGGTGACAGCTTGAGGCTCTGTCTCAAAAAAAAAAAAAAAAAAAAAATCTGGAAGTGGTATCCTACTGATGACTCCCAGACACCCAATTTTGAACTTTATGGTTATTTTAAATTCCAACCTGGATTTATTCCTTAAAAATAAAGCTCAAGTCAGTGTAACCTGGTTTCTTGTACCCTCAATGAATCCCCAATAATAAAATAAATAAAGCTCAGGAGCTAGGGTGCCGGCCACATGCACGTGAGCTAGAGGTTTGAATCCGACCAGGGCCTGCCAAACAGCACTGACAACTATAACAACAACAAAAAAATAGCCAGGCATTGCAGAGGGCGCCTGGAGTCCCAGCTACTTGGGAGGTTGAGGCAAGAGAATTGCTTACACCCAAGAGTTTGAGGTTCCTATGAGCCATAGCATTGTACCCAGGGCCACATAGTGAGACTCTTGTCTCAAAAAAACAAACAAATAAAAAATAAAGCTCAGAACATATTACAAGGAATGATCACCTCTCTTCAGTAACTCCCCATTTGGCAGATACATTCAACACTTCAGAATCCACACAATTTCGGAAGTAGAGGGATGTTGTTTTTGTTTTTTGAGACAAGAGTCGCAGTTTGTCACCCCTGGTAGAGACTGTGCATCACAGCTCACAGAATTTCACTTTGTCGCCCTCGATACAGCGCAGTGGAGTCATAGTTCACAGCAACCTCAAACTCGTGGGCTCAAGTGATTTTCCTGCCTCAGCCTCAGGAGTAGCTAGAACTACAGCTCCCGGCTGTTTTTAGAGTCGGAGTCTCACTCTAGCTCAGAGCTGGTCTCCGACTCATGAGCTTGGGTGATCCACCGGCTCCCAGAGTGCAGAGATTACAGGAATGAGCCACTGCGCCCAGCCAGGGGTGTGTCATTTTATTTTAGTATTTTTTTTTTTTTTTTGGTGACAGAGTTTCACTTTATCGCCCTCAGTAGTGCTGTGGCGTCCCAGCTCACAGCAACCTCCACCTCTCGGTCTTAGGCGATTCTCTTGCCTCAGCCTCCAGAGTAGCTGGGACTACAGGTGCCCGCCAGAATGTCCGGCTACTTTTTTATTTTTTTGATGTTGTTGTTGCAGTTTGGCCGGGGTTGAGTTGAAGCCACCACAGCCGGTATATGGGGCCAGCGCCCTACTCACTGAGCCACAGGTGCCATTCCCGGGTGTGTCATTTTAAAGATGAGAAATAGCATCTGAGTGCTTAACTCACTGTCAGCCTAGCACAGGAGTAGGATACAGGGTACCAATATATCGGTGGGGAGATGTTCATTTTCAGATTTAAATGGATTCTCCTTTTTTTTTTTTGGTGACAGAACCTCAATCTGTCACCCTGGAGTGCTGTGACATCACAAATCACAGCAACCTCCAATTCCTGGGCTCAAGCGAGTCTCCTGCCTCCAACTCCCAAGTAGCTGGGACTACAGGCGCCCGCCACGACGCCAGGCCATTTTTTGGTTGCAGCCGTCATTGTTGTTTGGCGGGCTGGGCTGGATTCGAACCCGCCAGCTCAGGTGTACGTGGCTGGCACCTTAACCCGTTAAGCCACAAGCGCGGAGCCTAAACAGATTCTCTTTTGCTAGAGCAGTAAGTACATTAGCATTCAAAGGTGCTAACTAATCCCTCCCCACTGACGGTCCATTGTGCTGATCCTTCATTGTCCCTGCCAGACCTTTCCTGCGCCATCCAAGCAAATCAGGTCATCAGTATCCACGGGCTCACCTCTTAGAGATTTCTCATATAAGCGAACCAAGATAAGTTTTCCTTTTAGACTGGAAGGCTTGTAGAAAAGTGACAACTGCACACCCCTAATACATGTGTCAGAGCTGTAGCCAGCCATCTACCCAGGAAAACATAATGAAGGAGAATCAAAAAAAGGTCAATAGACGGGCATGGTGGCTCACGCCTGTAATCCCAGCACTTGGGAGGCCGAGGCGAGTGGATTGCCTGAGCTCACAGGTTCGAGACTAGCCTGAGCAAGAGCGAAACTCCCGTCTTTAAAAATAGCCAGGCTTGGCTCGGCGCCTGTGGCTCAACGGGCTAAGGCGCCAGCCACCTACACCTGAGCTGGCGGGTTCAAATCCAGCCCGGACCTGGCAAACAACAATGACGGCTGAAACCAAAAAATGGCCTGGCGTTGTGGCGGGCACCTCTAGTCCCAGCCACTTGGGAGGCGGAGGCAGGAGACTCGCTTGAGCCCAGGAATTGGAGGTTGCTGTGAGCTGTGATGCCACAGCACTCTACCCAGGGCGACAGCTTGAGGCTCTGCCTCAAAAAAAAAAAAAAAAAAATAGCCGGGCATTGTGGTGGGCGCCTGTAGTCCCAGCTACTCGGGAAGCTGAGGCAAGAGAATCGCTCGAGCCCAAGAGTTTGAGGTTGCTGTGAGCTATGACGCCACAGCGCTACGGCGCTCTATCGAGGGGGATAAAGTGAAACCCTGTCTCAAAAAAAAAAGTCAAGTCATAGTCAAGTTTGGTACGAGCAACACCCTCCCCTATTCTGGGGGGAGGGGGGCGGTGTGCTCTTCCCGGAAGTGACGCACCTTGTCTGCGGAAGCGAAGTCAAAGGGGAGAGCGGTGTTTCAGTACCGAGGTTCCTGAAGTGTGCACTGTACGAACGAAGGAGCAGCTCGCAACCGAGACCGGCCACTGTTCCTCAGTCCCTTCTGGCCATGGGCCCACGGAGCCGGGAGAGTCGGGCGGGAGCAGTACAAAGCACCAACGACAGCAGCGCCCTCAGCAAGAGCTCCCTGGCAGCGCGCGGGTACGTACAGGACACCTTCACTGCCTTCCTGGTCCCCGGGACTGCGCGGCGCGCGCCGCTCATTCACCGAGGTTACTACGTCCGCGCACGCGCCGTGGAGCACTGCGTGCGCGCCTTCCTGGAGCGGACGTGCGCGCCCCCCGACGCACCTAGGGCGCAGATCTTGTCGCTTGGTGCCGGCTCCGACTCGCTATACTTTCGCCTCAAAACTGCGGGCCACTTGTCCCGGGCTGCAGTCTGGGAGGTGGATTACCCCGAAGTGGCGCGGCGCAAAGCGAACAGGATCAGCGAGACGCCTGAACTGTGCACGTTGACTGGGTCTTTCCAAGTGGGGGACCGCGCGTCGGCGCTGTGCTTTGAGAGCTTGGACTACCGCATCCTGGGGCTGGACCTGCGGCAGCTGGAGCGACTGGACCAGGCCCTCGCCTCAGCGGGCCTCGACACGGCCTCACCTACTCTGCTCCTGGCAGAGGCCGTGCTGACCTACCTCGAACCGGATCGTGCTGCGGCCCTCATCGCCTGGGCATCTCAGCGTTTTCCTAATGCTGTGTTCGTAATATACGAGCAGATGAAGCCTCAAGACGCCTTCGGCCAGTTCATGCTGCACCATTTTCGGCAGTTGAACTCTCCCCTACATGGCCTGGACCACTTTCCTGACCTGGAGGCCCAGCGGCGCCGCTTCCTTCAAGCTGGCTGGACTGCATGCAGTGCCATGGACATGAATGAATTCTATCGCCGCTTTCTTCCCGCAGAAGAGCGGCGGCGGATGGAAAATCTTGAACCTTTTGACGAGTTTGAGGAGTGGCATCTGAAGTGCGCCCATTATTTCATTCTGGCAGCGTGTACAGGAGACACCCTCTCCCAAACCTTGATATTTCCACCCTCGGAGCCTTTTCCTCGGGTAGATCCTGTTTCCCCTTCAGGGGTCCTTCCTGCCAGTGTAGTCACTAGTGACACCCAGGGCTCAAACCTTAAGAGATATGGCCATGCCTCTGTCCTCTTACGTCCGGACATTATTCTGAGTGCAGGAGGGTTTGGAGAGCAGGAAGGACGGCACTGCCGAGTGAGCAAGCTTCACTTGCTCTCAAAACATTGTGACTTTGAGTGGAAAGGCAGCCAAATATGCAATCATGGGACTGAAGTTCAGTGGGATGGACGCCTTTATCACACCATGACAAGACTTTCAGATACTCAGGTTCTGGTTTTGGGAGGGAGGCTATCCCCAGTAAGTCCAGCCTTGGGGTTTCTCCAGCTTCATTTTTGTAAGGGTGAGGATAATAGCACTGAGAACCTGAAGGTGACATTAACAAAGGCTGGCCCAAAAGATGATTCCACTTTGTCATGTTGGCGGCATTCAGCAACGGAAGTGTCCTATCAGAATCAGAAATATCTGTTTGTTTATGGGGGTCGAAATGTGTTGGAACCTGTATTAAGTGATTGGCATTTCCTACAGGTAGAGACAATGGCTTGGGTCAGGATCCCAGTGGAGGGGGAAGCACCTGGAGCTCGGCATTCCCACAGTGCCTGCAGTTGGCAAGGGGGAGCCCTCATTGCTGGAGGTCTAGGGGTTTCCGAGGAGCCGTTGAACTCTGCATTCTTTTTGAGACCAATCTCTTGTGGATTCCTCTGGGAATCAATAGACATCCAGCCTCCTATTACCCCACGGTACTCCCACACAGCTCATGTGCTCAATGGAAAACTTCTACTAGTTGGAGGGGTCTGGATTCATTCCTCCTCAGTTCCTGGAGTGACTGTTATCAATTTGACTACAGGATTGAGCTCTGAGTATCAGATTGACACAACATATGTGCCATGGCCATTAATGTTACACAATCATACCAGCATCCTTCTTCCTAAAGAGCAACAGCTCCTGCTCCTTGGAGGTGGTGGGAACTGCTTTTCCTTTGGCACCTACTTCAACCCCCACCCATTAACATTAGACCTTTCTTCTTTAAGTGCTGGGCAGTAAGGACTGAACTCTTGCTATGTTCAAGACTCACTAAAGTAGACAATAAAAGTTTCCACAAAATAATTTGACCCCAACTATATATTTTGCCACTCCTCTCCCCACTTTCTCCCCTTAGCACTGTTCAGTGTAGAAAGTGAAAAAGGTTATTAAAATTCCTACCAACAATCAGTTAAAAATGAAACATAGCTGAAGACAGTGACCATACAGTCCTGGAGAAGGAGACTTGGGATTCATGTATCCAGTTTATTGGTCTTCATCTAACTTTCAAATCTAAGTTTATTCACTTACTAAATTATAATAGCCTTTACCCTGAATCAAGTAAAAAATGTCCCCATCCTGGGACTTTTGAATTGAAATGGTTCCTTGGAAAAAGTTTTGAACAGATCATTTGTTGAATATTGCTGAAGGCTTCATGTGTGAAACCTGAAGTGAGCACAGTTGCAGTTCGATTAAAGCGTTGTACTGTTCAGTGCAACAGAAAATTCTAGGATAGCTTTAACAAGAAACGTTTGTAGGTCTTTTAAAAGTAAGCTTTTGATCTTTTTTTTTTTTTTTTTTGCTTTTGATTCTGTATTTACAAATGCCAGTAAGTGGTTGCTTGATGCCTCAATTTTGTACGTATTGTACAATTTTGTTATAATAACGTTTAGCTCTAGTTGTACTCTCTACTCTTCACTGTATTCTTTGCCTCAAGAGGCTAACCTTTATGTATCAGTGAGCTCTCTTGTCTAGTTTTTGGTTGAATCCTATCAATCAGAAGCACCAGAGGGGAATGAGAGTAAGAAAAGTGAATCAGTAAGTACAACTCAGACGTTGGACTTTACCTTACAAACACAAATAATGTAACCTAATCTCGGTACTCTAATTTTGAACTGAGGTTGAGGGGAAGAAACTCTTCCATCTCTTCTCTGGTACTGTCCATGTTTATTTTGGTATCAAATTTATGCTAACCTCAAAAAAAATTGGATAGCCGAGAGTGTTAGCTCACACCTGTAATCCTAGCACTCTGGGAGGCCGAGGTGGGTGGGTTGCCTGAGCTCACAGGTTGGAGACCAGCCTAAACAAGAGAGAGATCCTGCCTCTAAAAATAGCCGGCAATTGTGGTGGGTGCCCATAGTACCAGCTACTCAGGAGGCTGAGGCAAGAGAATCACTTGAGCCAAGAGTTTGAGGTTGCTGTGAGGTATGACACCATAACACTCTACCCAGGGTGACAAACAGACTGTCTCAAAAAAAAAAGTTGGATGCATTTCTTCTTTTTCTAGAATATCAACAACGTAGTATTATATGTTATTTGAAAGTTTGGTAAACCTCAATAAAAATGCTTTGGAGGTGGGATGGTGGGAAGTAGAAAATTACCATTTCAGTTTTTCTAATTGGTATCTGTTTGTTCAACTTTTCTCTGTGTGTCTTTTTTTTTTTTAGGTCAGTTTTAGCATTTTATGTGTGTGTATATACATTTATATATATATATATATTTTTTTTTTTTTGAGACAGAGTCTCATTTTGTCACCTTTGGTAGAGAGCCATGGTATCACAGCTCACAACAGCCTCAAACTCTTGGGCTCAAGTGATTCTCTTGCCTCATCCTCCCAGATAGCTGGGACTATAGGCACCTGCCACAATGCCTGGCTATTTTTAGAGATGGGGTCTTGCTCTTGCTCAGGCTGGTCTCAAACTCCTGAACTCAAGCAATTTACCTCAGCCTCCAAGAGCATTTTATATTTTTATTGAAAATTCCATTAGCATGTAGGTAGTAAAGGTTATTGGAGTATATTTGTTTATAATAATGTACTTGTCAGATTTTATGAGTCTCTGCTATATTTTAAAAAAACAGTCAAAAAAAACTAACAATGCCAAGAAACCTAAAAAAAAAAGTGAATCAGGGTTTTTTGTTTTTGAGACAGTCTGGCTCTGTCACCTGGGCTGGGCTGGACTGCAGTGGTGTCATCCTAGCTCACTGCAACCTCAAACTCCTGACTCCAAGCAGTCCTTCTGCCTTCGCCTCCCAGGGTACTAGCATTATAGGCATGAGCCACTGTGCCCAGTCAAGTCAGGGTATTTTTCCCAGCTCTCTCTCTGTCAGTCTGTAAGTTGGCAGTGGCTGCATTCTTCTACCAAAAGCTATAGCTTCTGTCATGTAGTCCTATTCTATAAGATACAGCTCTAATTCTGCATTGCTCCAGGTTTCAGTAATTCTTCCTTTTCTTTACCTCTTCAGGCCTAGGAGTTAAAATTGGTCTTTGCTAGACCTGAGCTGTACTGTCCACTATAGTAGCTTTTGGCAACGTGGTATTTCAACAAATTAAGAAAGAGAGAAGAATTTAGCAGTTTGGTCACATCACACTTGGTGCCTAATATCCATGTGTGGCTACTGACCACTGTATTAGACAGTGTAGGTTTAGAACATTTTTATTGTGGAATGGTCTAATGTACACCACTGAGGTACTTTACAGTCTTGATAACCCTGCTTGCCCCCTTGTAGTTGATATCTTGATTAAACTCCTCAATTACCCTTTTTTTTTTTTTTTTTTTGTAGAGATTGAGTCTCACTTTATTGCCCTCAGTAGAGCGCTGTGGCGTCACACAGCTCATAGCAACCTCCAACTCCTGGGCTCAGGCAATTCTCTTGCCTCAACCTCCTTCTAATGTAAACCTCAATAAAAATGCTTCAAGAAGCTGAGACTAGGGCACCCATCACAACGCCTGGCTATTTTTCTGTTTTGCAGTTCAGCTGAGGCCGGGTTTGAACCTGCCACCTTCGGTATATTGGGCCGGTGCCCCACTCGATGAGCCACAGGCACTACCCCCTCAATTACCCCTTTAAATGAACAGTCTGTTACTGGTGAGCCTTGTGAGCTCAATAAAATATCTTAGCTCATTGTTCATTCGTACAATTTGAGACTTACTTTGTGATCTGAACTATGTTTACCTTGTGAAATTCGCATCTCAAAAGGTGGTACTAAGTGTACCAATTTAGTATTTCTTGTTAGTCTTTAATCCTGGCAACCTTAGTAGTATCTTGAGATTCTGCAAGTGCATAAATGATTATTAACTATCAGTGTTAACTTTTTTTTTTTTTTGAGACAGTCTCACTTTGTCACCCTGGGTAGAGTCCTATAGGGTCCTATCTTACAGCAACCTCAAACTCCAAGGCTCAAGTGATCCACTTGCTTCATCCTCCCAAGTAGCTGGGACTACAGACATCCACCACAACGCCTGACTAGTTCTTCTGTTTTTAGTAGAGACAGGATCTTGCTCTTTTTCAGGCTGGTTTTGAACTCCTGAGCTCAAGCAATCCACCCATCTTGGCCTCCCAGAGTGCTAGAATTAAAGGTGTGAGCCACCAAGCCTAGCAGTGTTTACATCTTAATACACCTAGTATGTTGTCAGGGGTCATTGCATGTGAACCCCAACTTGGTTTGAAAGCTGACTGAGAAAACTACACTGAAGATACGTGAGTTTAAAACACATAAAGTCTGAAAATGCTTGGAGAAGACTTACATTAACTCAGGCTGAGTAAACCGAGAAAATGCACTTCCTCTCTGGCATCTTCAGAAGGCTTCTATTGATTTTTAACAAAGGTGCACATGCAAAATGTTAATATGCCAAAAAATAGGGTTGAAAGAATCCCAAGTCCCCAGGAGGATTGACTAGAGAGAGAGGTCGGGTAAACGTTAGGGGGTTGTTAACAGACAGCCAATGGTGATGGTGTATTTAGAAAGGGGGAGGGAGAACTAGTTTTATCCCCACAGGGTAAGTAAACCAGTTCTCCTAATCTAACTACACATCAGACATTCAAAGAGTTTAACCTCTTAACACCTATTGACTCTCCAATGCATAGGGCTAGTACACCTGTCTGGCCACCTCCAGACAGGTGGACTAGCCCTTTTCTTTTCATGTGTGCTTGCCCCTCCACTGGCACCCTGCTGAGAAGTCAACCCATCCACCTCCCATAGTATGCCACAAAATCTTTCTCTCTATTTTTATTAATTTTACATATTAATAGATATGAAAGGTGGATTAAAATGGAAACTAAGTAGCAAATGCAAATCAAAGTGTATGTAGAGGGCAGTGTCAGCTCTGTTAGATGAATATTCTTCCACAAAAGCCTCTCAGGCGAACACAAGCTGAATACAAAGATGTATTTCAACTTCAGCTTTCCTGAGCCTTTTAAAGAGCCCTTTCTAGTGAAGTCATTGATTGGTTATGGTTATGAGTGAGTCCTGGGAAACAAAGGTTGGTATCTGGCAAGGCTATCAATGGGCTATTCTTGTTTCCAGTTTCTAAGTTTACTACAGCCTACCTCAACCTTTTAGGAGCAGATCAAAGCAGAACGTTATGATGAAATGAGTGTTCTCAGCTGTGCGGTATCAGCATTCTAACCTAGATCTGACTCCAAAGCCCAGGTTACACCTTTCATTATACTACTGCTTAAATCATGCCACCGGTTGTTATTATTTCATTACTTTGGGGGGGAGCAAAGAGGGGGAAAGGCAGGTCATCAAGAGAATGTGGCTGTGTGCCAGACCTAAATTAATAGTGCCCTTATTCTCTTGAGCACTGCCCAGTAAGGTGCATTATGAGTAATTAGGCTTGTTCTTGCCAGAGAAATTACCCAAATTTTCTATAAGTGTTTACCAGATTAAGCACACCCTCCACCTGTAACCCCATATATGCATCATGCTCAGTTAAGAAATTATTCATCTCCCAGGCTCTACCCATTAGAGCACTTAGGAGTTTTGTCAGCAATATATTTACTCTGTCTTTGGAGCAGTACTCTGTATGGATGGGTGCTAGATCACAATTTCATTAACAGTAATCTGCAGCAGTTGGAGATGTGGCTAGATAGCAAACTGAAGCTGGACTTTAATTTTTGCTTCTCCATTTCACCTTTGATTTTTTTTTCTTCTTCTTTTGTTTTTGTTTTTGTTTTTGTACACCTTTGAATGTTTTTGTTCTAAAATTCTGATACGGAGATCTCGTGTAGTTAGGAGAGTTAATGAATAGTCTCTTCCTCTTTTAGTGATCATACTTCTTTCTAGAATGGATAAACTAATTAAGGAAGAAAAAAATTTCTTACTTTGAATCTCTACTCTGGGTTAGCATCTCAAAAACAGTATAAAATCCTAGAGAGATATGAAAACAAGGTTAAGAACAACTGTTGTAGGACATATTCTTCAAAGGCCAACGCTGTCACTTCTTTGTGTGCTTTCTGAATTTTACAAGTGAATGTTCATTTTTTTTTTTTTTGTAAGACAGAATTTATTCACAGAAAAGAAAGAAAAGAATACAGAAAACATTAAGGCATCTGTTAGAGGGAGAAAATTCTAGTGGGGAGAGAGAAGCTCTCTCCGTTTCTCTCCCAGTCTTTCTCC
>CAUYON010082520.1:0-54633 GCA_963573935.1 Arctocebus calabarensis
GCAGACATACGAAAACAGCATGGTACTGGCACAAAAACGGAGAGATAGATGTTTGGAACAGAATAGAGAACCAAGAGATAAACCCAGCTTCTTACTGTCATTTGATCTTTGGCAAGCCAATTAAAAACATTCAGTGGGGAAAAGACTCCCTACTTAACAAATGGTGCTGGGTGAATGGGCTGGCGACCTGTAGAAGACTAAAACTGGACCCACACCTCTCACCATTAACTAAGGTAGACGCTCACTGGATTAAAGATTTAAGCTTAAGACATGAAACTATCAAAATACTAGAAGACAGTTCAGGGGAAACTCTTGAAGGAATTGGCTTAGGTGAATATTTTATGACTCCCCAGACAATTGAAGCAGTATCAAAAATACACTACTGGGATCTGATCAAACTAAAAAGTTTCTGTACAGCCAAGAACATAGTAAGTATACCAAGCAGACAGCCCTGAGAATGGGAGAAAATATTTGTAGGTTATGCCTCTGACAAAGGTTTAATAACCAGAATACACAGAGAACTCCAACGTATTAGCAAGAAAAGAACAAGTGATCCCATCTCAGGGTGGGCAAAGGACTTGAAGAGAAACTTCTCCAAAGCAGACAGGCGCACGGCCTACAGAGACATGAAAAAATGCTCACCATCCTTAATCAGCAGAGAAATGCAAATCAAAACTACTTTGAGATATCACCTAACTCCAGTAAGATTAGCCCACATGACAAAATCCCAAAACCAGAGATGTTGACGTGGATGTGAAGAAAAGGGAACACTTCTACACTGCTGGTGGGAATGCACACTAATACATTCCTTTTGGAAGGATATTTGGAGAGTACTTAGAGAGCTAAAAATAGACCTTCCATTCGACCCTATAATTCCTTTACTAGGTATATACCCAGAAGATCAAAAATCACATTATAACAAAGACATCTTTACCAGAATGTTTATTGCAGCCCAATTCATAATTGCTAAGTCATGGAAGAAGCCCAAGTGCCCATCAACCCACAAATGGATTAATAAATTGTGGTTCATGTACACCATGGAATATTATGCAGCCTTAAAGAAAGATGGAGACTTTACCTCTTTCATGTTTACAAGGATAGAGTTGGAACATATTTTTCTTAGCAAAGTTTCTCAAGAATGGAAGAAAAATGTACTCAGCCCTACTATGAAGCTAATTTAAAGGTTTCATATGAAGGTTATAACCCAACTATAGCACAAGAATATGGGAAGGGAGGGGAGGGGGGAGGTTGGTGTGGAGAGAGGGTAATTGGTGGGGCCACACCTATGGTGCACCTTAGAAGGGTACAGGTGAAACTTACTAAATGTAGAATACAAATGTCTTTATACAATAACTAAGAATATGCCATGAAGGCAATGTTAATCAGTTTGATGAAAATATTTCAGATTGTATATGAAACCAGCACATTGTACCCCTTGATTGCACTAATGTATGCAGTTATGATTTAATAAAAAAAAAAAAAAAGAACTCAGAGAACGAGAGACTGAGAGAAAGGCGCAGGAGCTATAAAAAAAAAAATGGAAAGATTTTTGTCAGTGTCTGCCTCAGAATTGATGATTGGACCAAAATCAGTAGGACTGCCCAAGAAGAGGGGGCATGTGAACTATAAGGAAATGGTACCTTAAGTGTCTGGTGCATATGCATATATTCAGAGTATTAGTGTTCTTTAGAGAAGGGGAGCAAAGGAGAAAGGCTAACACATCCTAAGTCTTTGGAGGAGAAATTGCCGTGCTCTTCAGGTGCCAGTGATGGAAAGGCACCAAATTATGTGACAACTTCTCTTGATCAGGGGCTGTGCTTCTGAGCTATTGTGGATCTTTGAGCTCTCCTGTGTGCCTACTTCCTCCCAGGGTTTTGTTCTGCAGATAAATCTTGCAGAATACTCCAGAGCAAACTCTTCCTTTTGCCTCTTTTCCCTTTCCCAAAGTGACTCACCTTTCCTGCAGATTCCTGGCACAGGTGAGGTGCAATGAAATTGATATAGAAAAGGAGAGGTCTGCAGGAGTCTGGAAAATATTGAGTGGTCGGGAAGATGTAGACAAGAGTTTGGCCACATGATTGCTCTTGAGAAAAAAAAAGAGTCCTCAAGGAAGTCAGTGAGGAGAAGAAGCTCTTGATGCCAATTCACTCCTCTTAACTATTTTCTCTGTTGCCCTTCTGTTCTTAGAAGCAAGAGGGGATATTCCAAAGGAAATGTGGGCTGAAGTATCCCTATTCTGAATATTCTGAAGCTATTCTTTCTTAAAGTACATATATATATATATATTTTTTTTTACATCCAGGTCAAAGAGATAGAAGCACTTGGTTCTTCAATAGGGGTCAGAGTCTCTAGGCTTTGGGAGCAGAGCACCTTTGGGACTCCTGGTTTTGTCATCACCTCCTCCCTACTTGGTTATCTTTTTTTGGTGTGTGTGTGGTTTTTGGCCAGGGCTGGGTTTGAACCCGCCACCTCAGGCATATAGGGCCGGCGCCCTACTCCTTTGAGCCACAGGTGCCGCCCCTGCTTTGTTATCTTTGTACATTGTGCAGCACAACCAACATAGCAAGAGCTGAAAAGATATAAAAACTATAAATATGTTCATTTAAAGAAGTTTTGGGGCTCAAGTCCCCTCTCCTTCCTTTCTTTGCCTTACTCTGACAATCATGTTTTTATCACTGTCTTTCCCTTTTTTTCTTTATTTTGTTCCTTATCATTTTAACTTCAAAATTTTCTGGCTGTTCTCTTATTTCTCTGGTCTAATTCATATTAATTCCTGCTCCAAAAACCATACCCCCTTCCTCAGTATCACTCTGGTTTACTTCTATTCTTTCGCTAGAATACGGTAAGAAATGAACTAGCCCATGTGCACAGTAATGTAAGATTATATTAATTTGTTCTCCTGCTCAGTAATTTTCAAGGACTCTATTTTTCCTGACTCTCTAAGTCTAAACTCTGCCACCAGGGTTTCCAAAAGTCTCAAAATTCAGAATTTCCAATTTGTAAAACAGAAATGCCATTTTTATGTGAATAAAAATATATGTACCTAATGCACATGAAAAATAGCCTCACTCTATTCAAAGATCTGGAAACTTAAGAAATAGTGATATACCATTTTTTACCTCTCAAATTTGCTAAAATTTAAATAACATATAAATTATGGGGCATAGTGAAATCAGCACTTTCATACACTGCTTAATGGGCATAAGAAATGAGACTATAATTTCAGAAAATAATGTGTAAAAATGTATTAGTGACTTTTGAAAAGTTTTTATCTTTGGCTGATTCTTTCCTAATTTTTTTTTTCTTACTGTTGGGGATTCATTGAGGGTACCAAGAACCAGGCTACAAGGATTGCATTTGTTAGGTAAAGACCCTCTTATAATTGTATCCCACCCCCAAATGGTGTGTCACACACCGTGACCCCCACCCCCCTCCCTTTTTCCCTCTCTCCCTAATTCTAGCTTCAAAGAAACTATTTTCATGATGTCAGATACTCAGAGAGGTGCAAATAAATATATGCCTCATAATACAATTTGTTGGGCACATACGGGTGCCTTGTGCTATTTAAGTATTTCCCAAGCACCACCTTATTTACCTTGTGATGTGGGCTCATCACTGACCCTTTTCACAGATAAAGAAACTACAGCAAGAGAGGCCAAGTAACTTGCCCGAGGTAATAAACAGTCTGTAGGAGGTAGATTCTGGTTCCAGCCTAAACAATCTCACCAGAGTGACTACTCTTAGCCCCCACCCTGTAGTGCAGTATAGTACTTACCTATTGTGTTATTTTTCTGTCTACCTTTTCTTCTCTGCTCAACCACGAAAGCTTAGACAGGAAGCACCTGTCTCTATCATCAGCCTCTAACCCAGTGTCTGGCGTTTAGTACGCATTTGATAAATGTCTGCTGAAGGGACAGCCTAACTGAACCTTTATTGTCCTCAGAACCAACTCATTATTTTTCTTTAAATTGCCCCCACCACAAGAATTGGCCTCTCAGCCCACAACTACCAGTCATCACCGCCACCGTCATCATCGTTGTCATCTTACTTTTCCTCCATGAACATCTTTCTGATTCATGCTGGCGTGTGGTCCCTTCCTTTTCCAAACCCAATGACGTTTGTTTTTATTTGTTTTGTAATAATTGCATTTCACTTTGCTTTATGATCACTTGCATATTCCAGATGTTGGAACTGTAAAGTCTTTTTGATTAAGGATAATTCCCCATTACTTCTGGCATCTTCCTTTGTGCTTAGGACAGAGTCTTTTAAATAGGATGTGCTCGGGAAAGACAGAATGCCTGATGTCTTTAGAAGTAAGTATAAAAGGCCAAACAGTTTAAAAAACATATCCCTCACTGATAGTTTATGATAAAATGAGTTTACTTAAGCAGTGGCATCATTTTTTTAAAGTGATATTTACTCTGACTTTGTACATTTGACTTTGCAAGATTATGCGTATTAACCAGTTGGTATTAATCTCATCTGCCTCCTCCTGTATCCCAATTAAGTCCTTTAAATCAGATTAAATGCCTATTCTAGACCCAATTATTCACTATTCCTATTCATAGTCCTCCTAGTTTTCATCCCGGTTGCCTGTCAGGGATGAGCTGTTTCTGACAAGGTTGGCTGGAACCATGTTGATTTCTGACTATTAGAAAAATACACCATGGTTAGCCATCTGAATGTTCACCTTTCACCACATTACACTTCATTTTCTCACTCTTTAATAAAAGTAAGAAATAATAAAATAATACATAAAATAATAAATGATAATAAGAATAAAAGCCCACTAGAAAAATATCTAAATTGGACCCACAGCTTTTTTACTTTGGGGTATAAAGAAGAGTCACATCTATTATTTTTAAATTTACTACTAAAATGCCTTCCTGCCCATATTAGCAGGAAGAGTAATTTCACCCTCTGAAGTTCTCTGTAATTTCCACACTTCAAGAACACTGTTCATCAGGCCAAGGGGCAGCCTGATTGCTGACCTGGTGTGAACAGGGAACTGCACAGTCTGAGCAGCCCACCAGTAGACCCTGCTGTACTTGCCTTTCTGGTGTGTCTTAGTCTTTCAATGTCTCGACCTAATTCACATGTTCACCCAGTGTTCCCAAGGCAGGACCACGGTTCTGGCATGTCTGTGTCTGGAAGGATGTCCACATTCAGCCCTATGCGGGGTGTGAGTGTCTAGTAGTCCCTTATATTGAGCTGGAATCACTCCCAGATTCCCCATTGTCTCAGGGAGGGGCCCCCTTTTTCTTTTCTATCAGTGGTGTCGTTCTGAACTGTGTCCATCTATGGAAGAATTTCTAGTAGTTTTTTGAAGAGGTTTGGAATATCATTCTCCCTTCACCAGCAGAATCCTTGGATCCTTATTACTTTTCCCACCTCTTCTCCAGCAGTCAGTGTGTCCATGCCAAGAAGAAGAACACTTTTATCATGCCTCAAAAGTCTCCTATTTCTCCTCCTCCAGAAAGAGGCATTTGTTTGCCTTTGAGCCTTTAAGATGATGTAGTCTTCTGTTCCAAGGTCCATTTTAATGTGTCCATTGTCCAATGTGTCCTCTGTGTCCATTTTAATGAAGAGGCAGCGAACAGCTTCTTTTACTAAGCAATGTTAAGTCTCCTTGCACCAAGACCTGCCTTGTGTACATTTGACATGTGCACAACTCTTCACGTAATATTCTGTGATGACTCCCGTCTGTCTTTTTTTTATACATGAACACCTAATATTCTTCAGGTGTGTGGTATATGAACAAATTCAGCTAAGAACAAAGTAGCTATCTTAGGCAATGTAAAAATTGAATTTGGGAAAAATCAAGGAAAATATAGCCCTCTACATAGAGAAAATTTTGTTTCTCATAGAGATGCAAGTGGTTGGATTGGAAGAAACTTACCAGGTATGTGTCTGTGAGTCACTAGGTGTGAACATGGGAACACTGTGTCACATCTGTAGTTCCCCTCTTACCCCATCCCCTCTCACCCATCAAGACTTGTTGGAATGGGACCCTTCCATTCATCAAGGGAAATGTTGGAATGGGACCATCAAGACTTCATACTGTGCTAGTGTTGGAATATGAGATTTACCCATGACTACAATCTATAATGTATTTGGGTTTTCCCAGAGCATGGCCCATAGAGTGTTTATTTTACCATTGAGGGTGTGGGTAATCATAGAGGTTAAGTCTATGCTAAATGAGAAATACATTTGTTATAGAACGGGGAGTGGCTTTGATCATGAGGAATAGCAACACAAAGTGTGACTATTTTGTAAACCTATGAAGGTATTTAGAAATAAGTTGATTTGTAAAAGATAAAATCTTTCACAAGGTTGCTATGTTATCTGTGAGAGAATTGTGTCTTCCAAAAGTTGATTTGTAAAAGATAAAAATCTTTCACAAGGTTGCTATGTTATCTGTGAGAGAATTGTGTCATCCAAAAGTGATTTGGATGTTTAGAATTTCATGTTTTATTCCTGCCTTAGCTCTTCTTGCTCTTAATTCAGGTATTTACACTGTGCCGGCATGATTTAAATCCTGCATCTTTGTCAGTAGGGATTATTTTGCATTATTTTATGTCTGTGCTTGAAAATTTTACATGTTAAAATTTTGAGGGATGGTATCAGATGGATATTTCTACGAGCACTCCCTGGCTGATGAGTCACCCAAGAGAATCAGTGGAAGTAGGTGGTGCTTGTGACCTCAGCAGGGGGCATGAATAGGAGTGAGGAGTGGGTGGTGTTAGCCTTTCTTTATGCTCCAAGCAAACTAGTCTGCCAACAAGCCAAAGACTGATGGTATTCCTCAGATTTGGGGAAGAACTCAGAATAAGACAAGCCCAGAGAACATTTATGACTTTCACATGGAAAGAAGGATGGCTTTTATTTTATTTTTTTACTTTTTTTTTTTTTTGCAGTTTTTGGCCGGGGCTGGGTTTGAACTCACCACCTCCAGCATATGGTGCTGGTGCCCTATTCCTTTGAGCCACAGTGCGATCCAAAGGGTGGCTTTTCTTAAGGTAGCAAAAAGGAATTGTGTCTGGTGAAGTCAAATAGCCTGATGGAAAAGAGCCATGCAAATGGCACCTACCAAAAGAAGATGGCTTTTATGAAACAGTAGAACCAATGTCATCAATGGGTTGTTGACTATTCTCCAGACATCTGATTAGAAATAAGGAGCAGGAAACAGGCTAAGAATATGTCTTTTGGGCCAGAAATCACAGCAATTGTTTAGTTAAATGAATGACCTAAAATCATGGTAGGAACCAGCGGGACCCATGTCAAGCCCTGGGCAGGTAGAATTTTCTCATATTTAGAAGGAGACAGCTTGGGAATGCATGTCCTTCTGGGTAATGATTAAGGGCCAAACTAGGAAGCTATGTTCCATTTTATATGACTGTTGCTTGGGTAATGAGGACAATAAAAATGATGATGAATCTAGAAGCTTAACTGGTTTGTAAACCTTTATGAAATACAACTCTGGCTATCCTATGTGCTCACTAGATTCATACTTAGTGAACCAGAGAGCTTCCTGCACACCAGCCACTGCCCCAAACACTTGTATGGTCTCATTCGGTCCTCCTTACAACTCTGTAAATTACAAATCAACTTTTATTTTCTAGAGGAAACTGAGGCGTGGATAAGTTAAATAACTTGTCTACGGTCACACAGCTAAGAAGTATGTAGATTTGCATTCTGATTTCTGATTCCAAATCCAGTTCTTTCCCCACGGTGGCTGTATGCTGCTTCTCTTTCTTGTATTTACTGCCTTCCTCCCTTGGCTTCTTGGTAAATCTTTCTTTTTAAAAGGATGTAAGTTTATAAGGAGGAAAAAATTTAAATTTTGGATTTTTACTTAGGTGACTTAGTAGAGTGGTAGCTTCAGGAACCAGTTGCCAAAATCATTGTGAAGGCTGAGGCACCTGGGGGTGTAACACAGGGAGGAGAAGTTTGCAGGGATTTCTGCAGGGCAGTGCCCCTTGTTCTTGTCAGACAGAATCCATTACAGAAAATCTTTAGACTATTTATTCTCAGAAATAAATAGCACATACCTCCTTCCCTGTGTGGTCAGCATGGAGGGAGTTTGCAGCTTGTATTGAGATGCTAATCCTAAGGGCTAAATTGGCATT
Organism: Arctocebus calabarensis; assembly: GCA_963573935.1. Lineage (NCBI taxonomy): Eukaryota > Metazoa > Chordata > Mammalia > Primates > Lorisidae > Arctocebus > Arctocebus calabarensis. Next base: position 8,130 of record CAUYON010082520.1, read on the forward strand.
TCTTTGACTTTTAAATCTCAATGCTAACAACTCTACAACCTCCTTGTACACACCAAATTTTGGTGAAATCTGTTAAATATTTCAGAAACTAGTCTTTTTGACAACTATTTTAGCCATCATTCCACAGAGGGTAAACTTAATATTTTACATTGCTATATTCTGATGCCATCAAAGTGAATCAAATCTGGTCAACATCAATAAACATTAAGTTCTTTTTTTTTCCCCCCTTTTTTCTTTTCGTTTCTTCCTTTCTTTTTTTTTTTTGACTGGGGCCGGGTTTGAACCCACCACCTCCAGTATATGGGGCCAGCACCCTACTCCTTTGAACCATAGGCACTGCCCAAGTTCTTTTTTTTTTCTTGAAGACAGAGTTACACTCTGTCACCCAGGCTAGAGTTCTGTGGCATCCAACTCCTGGGCTCAAGTGATCCATCTGCCTCAGTCCCCTGAGTAGCTGGGACTACAGGTGTGGGCTACCACATGTGGTTGATTTTTCTATTTTTAGTAGAGATGGGATTTTGCTCTTGATCAGACTGGTCACAAACTCCTGAGCTCTAGGGACCCTCCTGCCTTGGCCTCCCAGAGTGCTAGGATTACAGGTGTGAGCCATCGTGCCTCACCAAACATTAAGTTATTTTGAAACATAGACCCTTCATAGGTCAGTGTGAACTGCCTAATGATTCAGAAGAAACGGAGCTCTAATTCTGGTGGTCAGGGCCAGTTCTGCCATCTTAAATTCACAATGGAACAGTGTACAGACCAGCTGTATGTGCAGAGGGGAAAGGCTGGAGACTGGTGAGTTTGGCTTCATTGTGGCCATTGACAAGGTACGTGAGCGGGGCGGTGCCTGTGGCTTAAGGGAATAGGGCACCGGCCCCATATGCCAGAGGTGGTGGGTTCAAACCCAGCCCTGGCCAGAAACCGCAAAACAAAAAGGTATGTGAGCGAGCAGGATAAGATGGGAGAAATTACATTTCTCATTCAAGTAAACTAGAAGTTCTGAACTATTTAACATCCACCTGATGTTGCATAAACAGCCTTCTCCAGGGCCTGATGGAGGTTTGTGCGGGACCCTAAGGCTTCAGACAATGCAGAGAAACCACCTCATCCCAGGGCATCCTGGATTGTGCTCCTCATCTTTCATTGTCCTCAGCCAATCTGGGGGACATGCTGCCAGCCACCTGCTTTATTTTTTTAGGGGACAAGTCTGTAAGCATCTTTTCATTAACGTTTGTGATGCCTGTGAAAGGGACGCAGTATTGTTAATATCTGTTACGTACCTTGTGGAAGCAGTCTTTATCTCTAGGTACACTGTAAATCTTCAAATATATGATTTGACTTTATCTCTGAGTAAATTGCACCTGCCTGCTGCACCCAGTCGTCTGTTAGCTGTGAGCTGCATACTGAACAAGCACCAGTGGCTGGAGAGAGAGAACAGACGGAGGAGCGCTGCCCGCGTCCAGGGCTGCACCTTCAGAGACGGGCCTGAGAGCTCGGGAGCGTGAGCGCTGCCCGCGTCCAGGGCTGCACCTTCAGAGACCGGCCTGAGAGCTTGGGAGCCTGCGCGCCCAGCTCTGAGAATGAAGGCGGCCCGCACGCCATCCGTCTTGAGAGCCGTGTTACACAAAGGCCACAGCTGAATGAATGTCACAGTCAGACAGTGGATGAAAGCAGAGTGGGGAGTAAAAAAAAGGCCTTAGGTAACTGGAGGAGGTTCTTGTGGGAATGGCCTCATGACAGTAGGGAGACTCCTTCTCGCCCACCAGCGGATGAAGCCTGAAGCCCGACTCTCGCCCAGGCCCTGCTCTGTTGAATTCTGAACAAGCTAAAGTCACTGAGGCGGATGTCTTCCTCACGAAAATGGGAAGCTGTAGACTAAATTCCTAGGATCTTATTCTGGGTCTGACTAAAAAAAAGTGAGCTGAGACTATCAGAACCCTTCTATCTTTCTCAGGAATCTGAGCAAGGAAATAGTAGCTGGGGATGGCCCTTTTCTTTCCACCTAGGCTCTTTTAATTAGCAAGAGCAAAGACCAAATAAGCTGTTGCAAAAAATAAGTAGAAATATAAAAGCAAAATACCAGAAAGTTTATTAAGAGGCTATACCTAGAGAGGTTGGAAGGCTGGCAGGAACAAAGAGCAGGCGCAGACCTGCTACCTACTAGGTCTCCCTCGAGGACGTCTGAACTGCACGTTAAAGTACCTCTGGTTTTCCAATGTGTCTAGTCCACGTCTCTTTCTGCTCCCCTGTGGTCCCACAGCTTCTGCTTCATCGTATTCATATTCCTGCGACGTTGGTGGCCATGGCCCCCACTCATAGATGACAGACCTGCCATTCTTTCAAGGTTTGGGGGTTCAGAATCCTAAGGGAGACAGAGGGTTCTGATAGCCTCAGCTCATTTTTTCTAGACAGGCCCAGACCACAGGCATTGGGCAGCTTACAGATGGGCTGCCTTAGCCCGCAGGCCTCTGATCAAGAGCACCTACGCTGTGAGAACAACAGCTGAGGTTGTGCGCTGGAGAAGTTAATGTGAACAGAAATCGGGCGTGGATGGATATGATTGCTCAGCATATCAAAGAAGGAGGCTCAATTCATTCTGGCTCTAGAAGTCATCACTGAGCAAAGTGGAAATCTTTAATAAATACAGCCAATTAAGTTTTGAAAGGGTTTTATTGTGGATAAAGTGAGGGAAGCTTTGCCTTAATGTGAAGGAACAGTGGGGAGAATCTGTGAGTTATTCTACTTTCCGACACGAAAGGATTAAGTTGATAAAATTCAGGAGAACTGAATTTATCCTTCCTCACCAAGGATACTGATTTAAGAACTTCGTGTAACTAGGTTACTGATGCAGTGGAATTCCATAGTGGGGGGTCTTTTGTTGACTGTTGTATAGATAATTCTGATAATCTTCAAACCATTATGGAACTCAGGAACATGAATAAAAGGGGACATTTCCTTGTGTGCCAAGATACCTTTCCTCTTCCTCTTCATGTGAAGCATAACTTGTAAACCAAATCTAGGATTTCTGATGATTCTGTTGTAATTTGTTATATATGGAACCAATATACTGCACAAAAATACAGACATAGACATTTTACCCCACCCCAGAGCCCTCCTAGTTCAGATTGTATCCTATTTTTGGACAAAAGGTAAGAAACTATGTTTCTATTTATACTGCTAATACAGGAGGATAAGATTACTACTATACATTCATTTAATTTCATGGGGCCAAGAATAAAAGCAGCTCTTAAAGCCTAGTGATCTTCTTTTCTGATACTTTTTTTCAGTAAGAAAACAAACAAAAAAACTCATTATATTTCTTTAATAGACATAGAGGCAGTTTTGAGAACTGATAACATTTAGGTAGTCATCTAATAGTTTTAAATGAATGGAGCATGGCAACTAACCATTTGAACTGGAGAAGGAAAATTTGGTGTCAGGCTACTTTTGTGAGTTGCTTGCATTTAAATTTGAAAGTCCAGGTCATCTTTATTCAAGAAGCACTAAAATAATTGATTCATTGCCTGGCCAGTGTGTATAATTATTGAAAACTATTGGAGGGTTAGAGGAAAAAGGCCAGTCCCATACATCCACCCACTGGCCCGGATAACTAGCGGTGCACATAGCACATGCCAAATTTGAGGAAATCAAATACACCGAGAAGAGAAGAAACTAGGAATTATCATTCTCCTAGCTTTTCTAAAGGAAGAAAAATCTTAACAGAATCAATTTGCAATCATTTGAACAGAAGAAGGTTTTTTAACTGAGTAGCCTGACTTCATAAAGGACATGTCCTATCATACAAATCTAATCTTCTGAGATGAAAATGAAAGGCTGGGTAGATCATGGAAAAAGATTTATATATAATTCATCTGGACTTCAGATATGATTTGGGGATATGATACCATATGGTATGCTCATCAGCCCCTACCTCGCTGTCTGAGATAGTAAATATCAGAGGCTCATTGTCCAGCTGAGGATGTATCTAAGGCTAAGTTCAAAGCCAAGTGTTGCTTATATTTCTATCCACAGTCTGGTAGCATTTGGATCGAAAGGCACATGGATTTAGTTTGTTCACTGTATGGAACTGGTGGGAAAATGGAGCAAAGAGAGGAGTAAGTAGAAAGAAGCTTAGAAAATATAGCTGTACCAGCATACTCTTCTCATCATTCCTATGATACATATGCTGAATGTCAGGTTATTATTTATCAAGTTTAAAATACCATCAATTATTTTGAATATTTTGATCTTCCAATTAGCTCACTTGAGGATGAGTATGATGAGTTTTACTTGATTTCTACCTCCTACAGCGCCTGATGCACATTTAATAAGTATGCGATAGATCAGCAAATGCTAATATTATAAGAAGGCAGTTTGCACATCCAATAGAAGACTGCTGGGCTGGCAGGGGTGTCCAACCTGTGGCTGGTGGGCTGCATACAGATTATGTGAAGACTTTTTTGCTTATCTGTGGTGGCAGATATCATGAAAATTATGCACAGACTTTTTTTTTTTTTGCTCATCAGTTTTTGTTAGTGTTAGTGTATTTAACGTATGGCCCAAGACAACTCTTCTTCCAGCATGGCCCAGAGAAGCCAAAAGGTCTTTCGAGAACAGAGTAATAGCATGTGCTGTGTCCGCCACTAGTTAGCAGGGCCAGTGGGTGGCTGCATGGGACTGCGGCTTAGGGAACCCAGGAAAATAATTTTTGTAGTATACAGGCAGGCAGGGGTTAGACTTTAACTAGACAACTGTCATCTTCCTGTGCTTCACTATTAAATGAGGATGGATGGATCGTTCAGATGGAAGCTACAGAGATGAATAAAGGAAATTTGAGGACAAGTGTTGCATTTAATTCGCCTTTAATATACACGAGTGTATTAAACTCCATGTCAGACCTGTCCAAGTTTTCTTCCCAGCAGTAACCTTGGGCAAGTCCCTTCACTTTTCTGAACTCACTTTCTCCATCCGTAAAACAGAGGGTTATAGGAATTGATTTCCGGGAGGTGCCTATGGCTCAAAGGAGTAGGGCGCCGGCCCCATATACCAGAGGTGGTGGGTTCAAACCCGGTCCTGGCCAAAAAATAAAAAATAAAAGGAATTGATTTCTATAATGCATGTATGGAACACAGTACTCTGTAAGCAACTCCATGAATATTGTCATAAGAACTAAAAGAAGTAAGAGAGAAACAGGGGAAGGGGACTATTTAGGCTCAGAAAGGAAAGGCTGAGAGTGGGTTTAGTAATAATCATTATACACAAGGTAATGACAAACCATCATCCATCTGACATCGGTTTGTTGCAGTTTGATGACATTTTTGAGGACCGATTATGTGCCTTTCATCCAGGAGAGCATGAGAGCTGAAGGGCTTCCTCTGCAGCACAACGGAATCAAGATAGACAAAGGGATATATTTCTGAAAGTCAGGATTGCTGGACTTACTGGCATATGGGAAAATTGTGGGATTTTCTCTGAAGAATTGGAAGATCATCTAGATCCATCTCACATTCTCCTAAACTGTCTTCATGGTGGTCCTACTCTGAGCTGGACTAGTGTCTTCTCAAACCACACTGGTGAATGTCCGCCCTTTGAGATTTGGGGCTGGCAGTGAGATACAGCTCTGTTTCAAAAAGATGACAATACTGGCACCTTTCAGTGGTACAAAATTTTTTTTTATTTTTAAGACAGAGCCTCAAGCTGTCACCCTGGATAGAGTGCCGTGGCATCACAGCTCACAGCAACCTCCAATTTCTGGGCTCAAGCTAGTCTCTTGCCTCCACCTCCCAAGTAGCTGGGACTACAGGAGCCCACCACAACGCCCGGCCATTTTTTGGTTGCAGCCGCCTTTGTTGTTTGGCGGGCCCGGGCTGGATTCGAACCCACGAGCTCAGGTGTACGTGGCTGGCACCTTAGCCCATTGAGCCACAGGCACCGAGCCTCAGTGGTACAAAATTAACATCAAAATGTCATTGCTTTATTTCTCCTGGGTAGGTACCTAGCAATAGGATTGTGGGGTTAAATGGAAGGTGTATTTTTAACTCTTTGCGGATTCTCCATACTTCTTTCCATATATTAATTTGCAATTCTACCAACAGTGTAAAAGTGTTTCCCTTTTCTTCACATCCATGCCAGCACCTGCAGCTTTGGGATTTTGTGATGTGGGCTATCTTCATTGGGGTTAGGTGATATCCCAGGGTGGTTTTAATTTGCATTGCTCTGATGATTAGGGATGATGAGCATTTTTTCCCTGTGTTTTTTGGCCATTCGTCTGTCTTATTCAGAGAAGGTTCTGTTCATTTTACAATAAGGACATTTGCACTAGAATATTCAATGCAGCTCAGTTCATAATTGCCAGGCTGTGGAATCAATCCAAGTGCCCATCAACTCTTGAATGAATTAATAAACTATGGTATATGTATACCATGGGGTACTATTCAGCCCTAAAAAGATGGAGACTTTATTTATACCTTTTGTATTAGCCTGGATGGAGTGGAAGAACATTCTTCTTAGTAAAATATCACAAGAATGGAAATGCAAGTATCCAATGTATGAAATACTAATATGAGATGAATAGGTGAATAACTATTCCCACACAAGAGAAAAGCACAATTAAATTCAATGGGGGAGAGGGGAGAAAAAAGGAGAGAGGAGGAAGGAGGTGGATTGGTAACCTCTCACCTACTGGGCACAATGTAAGGGTACACGCACATCCCCGAGGTAGAGCTCAACTACAATTTGAACTTGACCTGGCAAACACAAACAAGGTAACCTAATCACTTGAATCATTTGCACCCTCATATTAATCTGAAAAAAATGTCATAGCCGAACCACAAGGATGCTCCCATTTTGTTATGTTATCGTGGATCAGAATACCTCGTCAGCTGATGTGAGCCTGGTGATTTTTTTTTCTACTGCCAGTTCTAAAGAAAATGAGATTGCAGGTAACACTCACACTTGTCTGGGATGATTCATCGATAGGCAGAGGCCCCTTGGTGAAGGATTCAGATTAGCAATTATAAATGTTAGGATCTGATTGTAACAATGGCTCTGTACTGCAGAGAGTCCAATGCAGGTGGGTGACAGAATAAGCCCTGAGCTGCTTTCGGTTTTCTCTGGAAGACCTCCTTCTCTGCTTGCTAACTTATATCAGGGCAAAAGCATTCAGGAGAAATGCTATCAATTTTAGAAATGTGGGAGATCGCTGAATGTAGTTTAAAAACAGACAAGTAAATACATTTCAAAATAAGAACGAGTATATAGGCCATTCTTTTACTTGTTGAGTTCTTATTTCTGGGAAAGATTTATTCTTATCTCTGCCAGCTTTGGTACTTCCCTTGAGTGGAGTGATTGCTGTGACTTGTCCTTGCTTGGTCAGTCTCCTGGAATCAAGTTGAAATATTGACAGCATTTCAACTACCCAAGGCCCCAAAGAGAAGAATGAAAACACCGGCTGGGCTTGGGGTAGAGGCCAGTTAGGACATCCCAGTGGGTCTTTATCTGTGGAATTAGGGAATGTGGGGAAAGGTAGGCAAAGGAAGAAGCCTCAGCCTGGGGTGTAGTGCTGGGACAGAGCAGAGACCAGGTGGGTTTCAGGGATGTTGCCAAGATTAGTACTGATAAGTTAGTACCAGCCTGGATCAGAAAGTTACCTTTCACTGGTTTGGAAGCTGGATCCATAGCATTTTGTATCTTTTAAACCAACTAATCCTTATTTGTATGAATAGAGAAGTTGATAGACTGTTTTCTAGGACCACAGACAAGATTGTGCAGTTTGGAAAATAGTTTTACTGTGGTTTTCTTCTGATTTGCCTCCTCTATACCAGGTTAGGGGATAGGCAACTGTTCTAGGAGACTGTTTTATACTCTCAATCGGACTTCGTATACTCAGAACTCGAGGGAAAGAAAACAAAGGGTGAGCAGTTAGGAACTCTGAATTCTTAGAGTCTATTTTTAGTGCTAATAACAGTAGCCATAATGAGACATAGTAAAGTAAGAGTTGAATAATTCTGGACAAGGAGAAAACAAACAAAAAAAATTTCAAACTTGGATGCAACCAATCAAATCCTGTACACCCTTTGCAGGGCAGGCAAACCAGGATCGGAATAATGGGTCTAGAGAGAGTCAGAGAGCTGAAAAAGATTGTGCTTAATCCTGCCTTTGGGGATTCCTGCCACAGGGTAGAGGCCAGCAAACTCTGAGTACGCTATTTAAATGTAAGACCAGATGACCTTTGTAGTGTGCTTCAGACTGGTATAAGTACGCAGGAATTTGATATAGTAGTGAAAAAAGCAACACAAATGTGTTGGCATCAATAATGCACTAATCATCTCACTCTGTAGAGTATACATGTGGAAAAGGGGAGAGGGCTTTGGACCTAAGTAGCATCTTAACAGCATCAAGGGTTTAGGCAGTTTCTCAAGGACTATGCAAAGTACATGGAGATTCTTTATCCAACAGAGACTGAAGTAAAAATCAGGACATGAAGAAGGAGCTTAAGCCATTGAAACGGGCACATGGGAGGTGCATGAAAAGAAGGCTTCATCTGGTAGCCAGGTCTGCACACAGCCAGGCCCAATCCAGGGCTCAGAGTAGTCTAAAGAAGATAGTGTTGGTGAGGACAGTACTTGGCCAGTCCTGTTTTAAAGATTAGAAGGCAGTGGCTGAGGACTAATGTTCTTAATCCTGTAACTGAATGAGGCTAAGACAGGCAACTGCTGACAAGTTGTTGAACACTTTTTTTTCTTTTTTTTTAATCTGCCTATATGCAATTTGATATTCATTTCTGGAGCCCTTCAAAATGCATCGCCTGTTTTAGATGGACCAAATTGGTTTGGGTGATGTGAAAAAATTCAAAGCTGCTTTGATTGTGAACAGCCGTACTTTGCTGTATGTAAGGAAGTAGCGATCAGTTTTGCAGTCGAGAGACCTCGGGAAACACATCACTGGATGTTTGTTGAAAACAACTTCCTCAGAGAACTTCTTTCTGGGTCTAGCCATTGGAGACAATGGCTTATTAATCTGTTGCCAAGCGAGCATGACTGATCCAAATTCTAAGTTCAGCCATGCTTAGTCTTTCTCTCCATATGGGCCTGCAACAGAGATCCCTTGAATAGACTCATGTGTATAAACACAAGCAGTGTCTGCGACCAGTGCTTGTGTTATTTTTGACAACAAAAGAGGCACTAGCACTCATAGGTTAATGAAATATAAATGCCATTTCTATCCTTCCGCTCTTTAGGGCATCTCCCCACTTCTCTACTCCCCTTGGTCTATGAACATGATGTTCTGATCAAATGCATTTGAAGAGATGGGAATGTTAATTTATTTGAGAAAAATGTCAGCATCTTTACTTTTAAAAAATGCTGCTAGGACGTCAAGTACCATCAGGGTTGGTTTCTACTCAACCCTGCTCTTTAATAATAATCACAGTTATTTTGCAGACTCTACCCTTTCAGCTTAAGTTAAATGGAAAGATTTTGTTGGCATAAGGCAATTTTAGATTTAGTATTTCATACTTAATAAGAAGTGATCTGTTTTCCCCTTGGTTATTAGGTTTAGTTTTATAAGATCTTTTACTTTGTTCTGTTAAATGCCCCCATCTATATTGATGTTGAACACACTTGATTCTATAAATTTGTCTAAATAAATTTAGTCTGATATGAATAACCCCACTACCTAATTAATACTGTTAGTTTAATATATTTACATGATTTTTTTCTACCCATTTCATTTTTTTTCAACCTTGCCTATTCCTCTATCTTCTTCCCTTGCGTTTATGTAAAAATACATTTATTCAGTCTCAGAGCTGGATTGTTGCTGAATTTGTCAGCTTGTTCTTTTATAGAAAAGAACCTCTTAATAAAAATACAAGTCAATCCATCTGAGAGTTGTTTTGATTTGCATAATGGAGCAAGCCATAGCGAGGAATTTTAATTTAAGATGAAATGAAATGGGCTTGTTAAGACTTTGGCAGTCCTGATACCCTACAGAGGAGCAAAGGCACATTCTAGAAGTGCTCTTCTTGTTCTTCAGGCCCTTTGCATCTTTACTTTCATTCTGTAATTCATTTGGGTATCTTAGTGAGAGGAAATCTGCCTTTTCATTCTTCCCCTCTTATTGCCCTTTCTGTTGCTTGCAAGCTTTCTTCTTCGTATAAAATTGTCTCTGAGACTGAGACAATGCGGAACCTAGTAGACATTTTCAAAGTGAATACTTTCAGTTTGTTCCTCAGCTGTGGCTTGAATTTGGTGATTAAACCAAATTTCAGTTTATTTCTCCAAAGAGAGACTCTGTCAGGGAGGAAAATGGGGCAAAACTCAAGGAGAAAGCACAATTACCTTCAGCAGGAACAAAAAATGAAAAGAAGTCTGGCTTCTGTGGATGCTATTTAGTTATCCAGAGTAGTTCTTGAACTAGCCCAATCTGCTTGAATTTTTGATCACAGGCTTTTGAAAACCTAAAGTATTCTCATTTATGTGCAGGAATTTAAAGAAAAGAATAGGTCTGGCATTTAAAAGGCAGAAAAATCATGATTTTCCATCAAAGTGCTCCCATTGTGTGTTTCAGTCGTGATGTTTCTGATTATTGGTGAGTTTGGAGAATGTCAGAGATTCTCCCTACCTTGCCAGGCATTGCTCACAAAACTCTGACACTATTCAAACCTATCCTGAGCAGCTAGCTCCAACTCCAGCCTTAGTCACCTGAAAAAAGATAATGATGTGGTATCAGAATTTCTGGTCATCAGAGGAGGTCATCTCTTGGGATTGGTTGAGTAGTCTTTCTCCTTATTTTGGGAGAAGAAAGAGATATTTCTGCTTCATCTCTGTCTAAAGGTGAGAAAAGTAAAGGAATACCCAAGACTTCTCAGGGCAGCCTTGTAACCCTGACCTCTTACCTTATCATTCCTACACTTGCCCTCCTAATCTGGGGGCAGAGGAGAAAGTCTTTAGTGAAAGCCTAGCAGTTCTATCCTTATTCACATCCAGATCCTGCTCAAGAACTGAATGTAGAAGAGCAGAAGGAAGGTTTTCTTCATTCATATCATAAGAAAGGAAAACTATACTAGGAACACTAGGAAAACTATACTAATTTCAACCACACTAATGTCCCAATAGGATCATAATCTCTATGACGTTGTAAATTACTAACATTTGAATAATGTGAAAGGCTTTAAGATGCTTGAAAAATATAATGGCAATTGGATAGCCAACAAAGATAAGCTAGATTTGAGAATTATCTGGTTGTAGCATGAATTACCCTGTTTTTAAAAAAATTCAATAAATATTTACTGAGAGCTCACTGTGGGCCAAGCCCCCTTTTGGGGCTGGGTTACAGCAATGGAACAAATACTTATCCCTGCCTGGTGTTCACATTTAGCTGGGAAGAGACAGTAAGTTCATAATAAATATACCAAATATGTAGTCATGTAGTCAGCAGATGGTGATAAATGCTATGGCAAAAATAAAAAGTGGAAGAAGATAAGGGGATCTGATGTGCCATGACAAGGGAGAACAGGCGTCAGCTTCCATTGTGTGGTCAGGATTGAGGGGCTTTGTTGAGAAGGTGAGATTTGAGCAGAGACTTGGAAGAGGTGCATGTGTTAACCCTGCAGATATCTGAATAGCCGACAGAAGAGAGTTTCAGGAAGAGAAGACAGCTAGAGTCAAGGTCTGGAGCAGGAATGTGCAGGTGTGTTCAGGAGAAGCCAGAGTGCGAGGCATCCGGGGATCCTAGGGCTGATGGGGAGTCCAAATCAAGGGCATTAGCTGTTTCTTTTTATTGCATTGGTAATTCATTGAGGGCTTGGGGGTAGAGAATAACATATTATGAGTTAAATTTTAAAAGGATCATCCTGCTTCTCTGTTGAGTGTAGACTGTAGGGATCAAGGCAGAGGCAGGGGACCACGGAGCAGGTTGTTGCAGTGATTGCGTGGAGGACGTCAGATGCTGCTGGAGGGCAAGGATGACTGCAAATTGATGCTGGTGTTGGCACTACCAAGATCACCATTGCCTTTTACAAGAGGAGTGTCAACAGAGCAATGGGGTTGAATGTCTGTTTGGAGTCAGTTTATGAGAATAGGAGAAGGGGAATTAGAGGAAATGAGTATAGATGATGCTTTCAAGGAGTTTGCTGCAAAGGAGAGTAAATAACTGATTGGTAGCATTTTCTGCCACTCTAGTTACAACAGGGATTCCCTTACATGTTCTAAAATTGCAGTGTGTTTATAACTTTTCAGGCATACTTTTTCCCCCTGAGGCAGATATGTACCATCAGCATAGAAAGAAACTTCTTTATAATATTAATACAATGAGCATTAGGAAAAATTTTCATGTGCCACCAAAGGATCTAGAGATGAACAAGGTACAACTTCGGTTCTTAAGAAATACACATTTTTCCTGGGAGGTGGCAAACATGTGTGTTTACTGTGTGATAAGTGTTATCACAGAGGCATGTGTCAAATGTTGCAAGAGCCCAGTGGAGACACAGCTAACTTGACCAGGAGAAGTAAGAATAGATGACGGACATGAAAGACTTCACATTTGAACTCAGTCTTACAAGTAAGCATGCAGTTTTCCAGACCATGTACTGGGGAGAAACACTTTGCAGGTGACAACTTAGCTCCTATTTGAATACTTACAGCAACAAAGAGCTCATACCTTATGAACCCTATTCCATTTTAGAAAGCTATAATTGTAAATTGATTTCTTATATTGGGTCAAATAATGCCTTTTCGTATTTCTACTCGTTGTTTCCAGTTCTCTCCTTTGGATCTAATGAGCAAAGACTTATCTTTCTTCTATGTGTCATTTAATATTTGAAAATAGATATGTTCTCTTTTAAGCCATCTCTTTTCTATGCTGAAAAAGGGGAAATGGATAGAGTCGGTTTCCTTGGGAAAGAGACTCTGAGGCTGAAGTCAATGTGCAGGTGGTTTATTAGGAAGTGCTCTTGAGATCAACATTGTGAAAGGGAAGGAAAGATTAGGCAGGACTGGGCAGAGGAAGAGGTGCAAATGTCATGTGGTTTTAATGGAAGCTCCAGCCAACCCTCTGGGGAATTCTGAAGATAGACTAACCCTTCAGAGTTGTCCAGAGTCAGGGCAAGAAGATTGAGTCTTTATACCTTTGACAACCGATCATTCAGCATCACCTACCCCAGGAAGAGTCATATAGCTCTCCTCAGGTGAGGCAATGCCCCAAGGGGGCTGCTGAGAAAAGGCCCATTACCCAGGGAACTGTCAGCAGCTGGGGCATTTAGTATTTTATTTCTAAAGTGGATTGGTAGGAGATCTCAGTGACACAGAAGAAAAATCGCATTCACTGTCAATTCTTTTTTTTTTTTTCCACTGTTAATTCTTTAGGCAATTATTTTCTGAGGCAGATAGTAAGATGAAAAAGTACTTTTTGTTTCTTCTTACTAGTAAATAAACACCAAGAATGTCAGAGTGATGGGGGTCCAACATAAAGGTTCTAGACTGCTGTAGTTTAATTTACAATTCTGCCTTTCTTGTGCTAATTGCTCATCTCAGCTAAGGTGGCCCTTTATGCAGGGATGCATTAAAGGAAGCTTGCAAGACAAGTTGCAGAGTACATTGACACAGTAAATTTGGGAATCTTCACTGCAGGAGGAGACTCCAAGGACCCCTGCAGGTCAACATTTTATAATGGCATTAGCAGACAGAAAGTGGGAAAGCATCTAAGTGGGAAAGCATAGTGAGTTACAAACAGAATTATATCTCTGTCCTTCATCCTCCATCACTTGTGGTAATCACAGTGCATGCTGGGTGCCTGCAAAGATAGATGCGTGGCTACCGGTCCTTTCCACTCCATGCACATGAAGATTGCCCTTTGATTTGTGGCTGCAGCCATAATTTGCAGGGTCTGTCACTGTCTGAACTTATAGTTAGCTCAAAACTTTGTTGAAAAAGAGCCGTTCCCTTACCGATCACTGGACACCAGATTGATGTGTCAACTAAATTAATAATGCCAGACTACTCATTATGCCAGGAAACATTGGCCCAAACTATAACTCTGTTTCTTGATTTCTGTTTGGCTTCATTAACGTCCTTTTGGTGCCAGATAAAATAGTTATATAAGGCAGCCTTATTTAGGGAAGGATTGGCAAAATAAAATGGTTGAGCTGGACATTGATGGGACCAGAAGAGTTAGAAAAAGGAGGAGATTGTGGAGAACAGTAGAATCAGAAGGTAAGATAATGGTGTGGAGGTGAGGTGGGTGTGATGGAGCCATATTCATTTTTCTCTTTTCTTACATTCACCATTTATTGGCTCCCTCCATATTATTGCTGTTTTTATCTTTATAAGCCTTTTATAATGTGGGGTGTATTAGAAAAAGGCTAAGAGAGGAAAAGGTCAGGTAGGCATCTAATAGACAATTTTCCTTTAAATTCAATCTCATTAGCATGAGCTCATTTACAATGGAATCTTCATGGGTTTTCTCTCAAAGCTCTCTCTTGAGCTTACCATGGACTCAAGTCAGCTGTGGTTTCACCGTATATGAACTTTGCATGTATTTAAGAACCTTCTGGTGAACCTTCTTCATTTATCACAGGAAAGGCAGGCTTACTTTGCATGCAATTGGGATTCCTTTCATCCCAAGCCTGTACACCTTAAGGTGTATTTGAAAGCTTTCTTGCTTTGCTATAACCACTGGGCTTGTAGAAGCTCATGTGATAATATTTCTCATTTGGAAATCCTGAAAATTCCCTTTACTTGGAAGCATAATAAGAAATCAAATAGATATTTTCTTAAAGCGGTAGCTGTTCTAGGTGAGCTGTTCTGTCCCTGGTCTGCCTCTTCTGTTGTGGTGGTTCCCTGTAGGTGCCTGACAAGTCTTGGAATGATTATGCGCTATTGTCCTGCATCTGCACTTTTCTTAGTCTGTTCAGGCAACTATAACAAAATAACATACACTGGGTGGTTTATAAACAACAGAAATTTATTTTTCACAGTTCTGGAGGCTGAGAAGTATAATGTCAAGGTACTTGCAGACTTGGCATCTGGTGGACTCACTCTGTGGTTCATCAACGGTGCCTTCTTCCTGGGTCCTCACATAGTAGAAGGGGCAGACAGCTCTCTGGGGCCTCTTCATTGTTTATTTTTTTGTTTGATTGTTTTTGAGACAGAGTTTCTCATTACTTTGCTCTCAGTAGAGTGGCATGGCATCACAGCTCACAGCAACCTCAAACTCTTGGGCTTAAGTAATTCTCTTGCCTCAGCCTCCCTAGTAGCTGGGACTACAGGTGCCTGCTGCCATAGTGCCTGGTTATTTTTGTTGTTGTTGTTGCAGTCGTCATTGTTGTTTAGCTGGCCCATGCTGAGTTTGAACCTGCCAGCTTGGGTGTGTGTGGCTGGTGCCCTTGGGTGTATGTGGCTGGCTACGGGCATTGCCTAGAGGCTGCCTAGTGCCTCTTTATTAAGGGTACTAATCCCATTCATGAGGGTTCCATCCTTGTGATGTAATCACCTTTCCCAAGGCTCTATCTCCTGATACCATCATCACATTGGAAGTTAGGATTTCAACATATATAAATCTAGGGGGATATAAACATTCAGAACACAGCATCACTGCATTTTATAACCTGAGGAGAAGGTCACCTTTGCCTGAAGAGTAGTACTTTTATTGTAATACAGGTCTAGGAACAGGGGCTGACCAAGGTTTGGAGTGAACACATACAATATAATTATTCAATTCTCAATTAATTCCCATTCTCTTACCCACCCATTCTTAGTGCCCTATCCTCCCTATGTTTCTGACTTCCACAGTCTTATGTGCTGTTTCTCTTCAATTGCACACTTAAATTCTGAAAAGGGAGCTACCGTGGTAAGCACCATTTCACCCTAGGCAGGAAGAATCCCTCCCAAATGATCAAGCATCTGCTGTTTCATTCTGGATAGCCTGTGGAAAATGGGGAGAATTTAAGCCATGAGAAGGAAACAGAGCTTCAGCAGGACCCAGGGGCTGGCAGCTCTCATTGCTGAATCAGGGTTTTTGGACACCAGCTGGATATTTCTCAACCTGTATTTTTTTCAGTAGTGAGTGCCCAAGAAACACTCAGCAATTTCTTAGCTGTACAACAGTATGTTCCTGAACTAAGAAATCACTATATAATTTTGTTTAAAAGCTCAGGTCTCTTGTAATTGTACTTTAAAGCTCTTGTTGGGGGAAAAGAAAGAACTGACCCTTGGCGGAAGACACAATTTTGTTAGCCTATATTGCTGTAAAGTGGAGATGAACCATGGGATAGAAAATAGGGAGCACAGACCAAGGAAAGAGGTACCATTATCCAGTAAGAAATCAGGGAGAAATGGACTGAGAGAGAAGGACAAGGCTGAGAAGGTATTCATTTTGTGGTTTCAGATTCTTCTAGCTATAAGGTAGAGATAAAATGCAGGGCTTGACATCTTAGAACAGCAGGTAAAATATAGCTTAAAATAGGAGAAATGGAAAATGGCTGCTTCCTGGAAAGGGAGGAGAAAACAGAAGATGTTCAGAAGTGATGGAAGGATGTGTGTAATAGGCAGGTCAGCCCCGCACCTGTGGTGTTATGTAGGGGAAAGAAAGAGCCATCTGCTATAAGCTGATCTAAAATAAAACTTAATCATATGTGAGCTCGATTGAATACCAGTAATTTTAACTTGGGGCTTAGATATGCTGTTTGAGCCTTCCTCCAACTTGCCTATCTTAGTAGCAGAAGTTGGAGGGCCAGCTAAATGTGCTATCAATTTAATAGTGACATGTTTACAGAATATATCCTGATCCAATCAGTATGTATTCTACTACCCAAGACGCTCCCTGATATCCATGCATGAGGACCATCCATTTTCTGGCTGGTGAGCCTATACCACCTCTATAGGTTGGTTTGAGTGTAGATTGACAGTATTTTGTATTATTCACTCTGTGACTGAGTGATACACATCCATATCAAGAAATTCCAAAGCCTCAAAAAAGAGCGTGTGTGCATGTCTGTGTGAGTGTGTATATATGTGTTCATATATCTCATTTGACAGCAAAACCTGATATGAACTGACATGAGTCCATTGAAAATCATTGTTCCCCTTTACATGACTCTTCATATGTTTTACTATAGAAATATTAACATACATGATTTTGGGGAGTTGCCCTAGGCACTGGCCATGACATCAGGGAATTCAGACAAGGAGATTATGGGCAGATTGATTTTCTGTGAAGTCTAGGAGATAATTTTAGGAAGAAAGATGTTACAAATGTCTCCAATGAAAATATTGAAAAAATATTTTATTGACAGTGAAAAATATTAAAGGTATTATATGCAGAAATAACTAATACAAACCTTTGTATTCAATTATTTCACACTCTCTATTACCACCTTTGGTTTGATTTGTCTTCTCTCTCTTTCTCCTTGTTCTTTTTTTTTTTATACTATTTTAGGATGAATCTTCCATGTTCTTCCAGTTTGGTCCATCAATTGAACAGCAAGCTTCCGTCATGCTGAACATTATGGAAGAATATGACTGGTACATCTTTTCTATTGTCACCACCTACTTCCCTGGCTATCAGGACTTTGTAAACAAGATCCGCAGCACCATTGAAAACAGCTTCGTGGGCTGGGAGCTGGAGGAAGTCCTCTTACTAGACATGTCACTGGATGATGGAGATTCTAAGATCCAGAATCAGCTCAAGAAACTTCAAAGCCCCATCATTCTTCTTTACTGTACTAAGGAAGAAGCCACCTACATCTTTGAAGTGGCTAACTCAGTAGGGCTGACTGGCTATGGCTACACATGGATTGTGCCCAGTCTGGTGGCAGGGGATACAGACACAGTGCCCTCGGAGTTCCCCACTGGGCTCATCTCTGTATCCTATGATGAGTGGGACTACGGCCTCCCCGCTAGAGTGAGAGATGGCATTGCCATAATCACCACTGCTGCTTCTGACATGCTGTCTGAACACAGCTTCATCCCTGAGCCCAAAAGCAGTTGTTACAACACCCATGAGAAGAGAATCTACCAGTCCAATATGCTAAATAGGTGAGTATTGAGCAAAGGGCACGCTGATGGTGGGGATTGGAGGAGACCTTCAAAGTCGGGCTGGACGCTGAGAAACTATGGGCAAAGCAATTTAAGATGGCAGCAGGGTGGAGGCTGTCCTCAGAGACAGCTATCCATTAGATCTGGGAGGGGGGAACCAACTTGGATCCAAACCTTGCTGTCCTGTTTGCTTATTCTAAAGAAATACAAAATAATTCTGGTGTTTTGAGCATTTACCATGTGCTAGATGTCGATTTTAAGTATTTGCATGTTTTATTTCATTTCATCTTCAAAACAACTATATTGGGTAGCCTTTAAAAACTATTTTCATTTTATAGTACAAGAGGATAGGCTTGTGGGTACAGGTTATCCAAAGTCATGCTGCAAGCTGGTGGTCAGTTTGGAGTTGCATCCAAGGCCTATCTTATCCATCAAGACTACTTAATCACTAGGTAAGAAGCAGTACACTTAAAAACAAGGGAGGGCCAGTACACTTACCTTTGATTCCTGCCCTGTTTGTAGAGGGAATGGAGAATAGGTTACATGGTTCGGTGGGCACATGAAGACTATTTTTCCCTTAAATGAACAGATTTTTTTTTTAAATCTCTTTTGTTTCCTCTCTCCCCGCCTTTACGAGTGAGAATGCTCTCAGTCTGGTTCGTTTAGCAAGACCTTACCTCGCATAACCCAGCCATGGCAACAGTGCATCCTCCCAAGAGTATTTTATGACCATGTGGGCATAGAATATTCTATAGTATATTTGTGTGGCTTCATATATGTATTAATTTGTTATGTACATACATTGTAAAAATTCAAACAAAATAGAATACAAGAAAGAAAATTAAAACAACCCTAAATTCAACTAACCAGAGATAATCATTGGCAAAATAATTAGTAACCATCCTTCCAGACATGCCTCTGTGTGCATACACTAATGTAGATATAAAGCTACCATTTTACATGTGTGGCAATATAATTATACTTCTGTCCAATCGCCTGACTTTCTCTCATTCAACAATGTTTTTGGACATCCATTTTAAATTTACTTTGAATTCTCTCAGACATACAGAAAGGTATTCATAAAACCTTAATGCATGCTTAGGTACTCACCCTGCAGCTTAAGAAATAAAATATTAGAAAACGTACCCTGGGAATGTTAAAATACATTTAGTGGAGGTTGATAGTAGCTTCTAGAAAGGGGTTGGGCTGCATTCTCTAGACTAATCTCCTAATTTGGGGTTGAAACTCAAACTAGCTTTAAGGTAGCTGTATTTGTGATCTAATCCTCCTATTTTCCCACCTTGAACTTCCTTGTCTTTCTCCCATCCCGAGATTTTACTCCTGTTTGGTAGAGTTTCCTTCCACCTCTCTAGTGGCTCCGTCTCGGGCTCCCGAGTGCACTCCCTTTCCTCAAGCATCCCTTAAATATTGGTGCTTCTCAGGGTTCTTTCCTAGATGCTCTTCTTTTCTCATTTGTTGCCAGGGATAAAACTAATGTCTGCATAATCCCCCAACTGACATCTTACCAGAACCTGTCCCTTGGGCCCCAGATTTGTACCTGTAACTGTGCCCAGGTATGTCCCTTTGGATGCCGAGGGCCCTCAGAACTCACCAGATCTGAAGCTGAACTGCCTAGCTTCCTTCCCATCACCTTCCCACCTTCTCCGAGCCAAACGGCAAAGGATACAGCCTATGATCAAGCTGCAGAATATAAAACTTTCCAAGATGTCCTTGATTCCGTACTCCTGACATGTATAGGCAGTCAAGTCATTTTCTCTGGGTCTTGGTCCCCCAATGCCCCTGGAATGCTGTGCTCTCCCCTCCCCCACCCCAGGCCCTCTCCGCTGACCTGCATTACTGCAGGGCCTCTCCCATGACCTTCCTGCTTTCTCTTCTGCGTCTTTTCAGTCTCCATTGCAGCCGGGGTGATCTAAAATAAAAATGTGATTTCATCACTCTCCTGCTTAATACCTTTCAGTGGCTTTTCATTGCTCTCATAATAAGGCCCAATTTCCTTAATGTAGTTTATAGAGCCTTTCACAGCATGGGCCCTGTCTATCTTTCCAAAACTACCTCATGCTATTCTCTGCCTTGAACACTACCTTGCTGCAACACTGAGCTTCCTCTGGTTCTTGGAAGACACTGTGCCCTTTCTCACTTCCAGCTCTGTCCGCTCCTTGCACACTGCTCAGCATCCTGCTTTCCTCCAGACACATGTACCCCATTCCTTTGCCTGCCGGGTACTCTTCCTTCCTCAGGCATCAGTCCTGGCACCACTTCTGCTGGGAAGTCATCACTGAGCCTTGGCCTAGCATCACTACCTTACGTGTGTTCACTGTATCTTATTCTTTTTCAATAAAGCCACTCTTCAAACCATGGCAATTTCATGCTTTAATATCTCTCTTCTCCATAAATTCCATAACAACAGTGACCTTCCTACCTCACTCATTTGTTTGACTCTATTCCTAGCACAATGTGTGGCCTAAGGAAGTGAATGGACTGTGTCCTGTAAGACTCAGCACACACCTGCCATGCAGGGGCTGACTTATTCTGCTCCTCTTTACAGGATAAAAAGATTTCTCTTGAAAATTTACTGCTGATTCAGTGCTATAATTTTTTTTTTTACTCCCACTATCTTGAGTGTTAACTCCGAATCTGATTCAGATAATTTTTCAACATGTTTGTTAATTAAAACCAAAGCGAACAATGGAGACATATGGAGACTAAAATATCTGCCAAACAACACAAAGAAATCAAATGGATGTTACCTTAAAGTCATGAAGATGGTCCAGGAATACTTACTTTTATCTTAAACTTTCCTTTGGGAAAACACGATCTGTACATATTTTTATTTCCTTCTTGGCTTATTTTACTTGCTGTGTAAACGTTATCTCGAAAGCCTACTCTAACCTGGTATCTCTGAAACCCACATTTGTTACCATCTCTCTGAAACCTGAGAGGCTCTCCTGGGGTCACTCAGGATGGTAGCTGTCCTAGATTATGTAGAACAGGCATGGCCAACCTTTTTTCTTTTTCTGCTGCACATTGGAAGAAGAGTTTTCTTGGACTACACATTAAAAAAAGAAAACACTAACAAAAGCTGATTAGCAAAAAAAAGGGGGGGAGGAGTCATGTTTTTTGTGATATCTGACACCACAAATAAGCAAAAAAAGTTCTCACAAAGTCAACATGTGGCCAGCAGGCTGCAGGTTGGTCACCCCTGCTCTAGATGTTATTGTCCAGGTGGCCACATAGGCCACCTCCACCTTCTCAAGTGTGCCAGTCCTAGAGGGAATAAATAAGGCTCCCATAGCTTGGTACTGGTTATTCATCAGTTTCTGAGCATCAGAGTAAAGCAGAGAGAGAGAGAGAGAGAGAGAGTGGGACCGAGAGTCCAGAGGCTTCCAGGTATGACTCTCCAGACTTACCCACCTACTTCTGCACTAAGAGATTTCCCTCCAGGGAATTTCTCTCCTGCCTCAGTTCCCTGACTTTTCTTAGGTTCCGCATCCATCTGCTGCTGGACATTTTCTCTTGGATGTCTCCTCCGTCCACACACCTGTGTCCTTCAGTCTCCTGTGGTGTCTTCTCCTTTTTCTCCTCAATGCAGCTCCTAACGAGGGGTTCTTAACACTGATCCTTGCCTCTCTTGAAAATACCTCAATTTTGTTGTTGTTGTTGCAGTTGTCATTGTTTAGTTGGCCCAGGTTGGGTTCAAACCACCAGCCTCTGTGTAGGTGGCTCGGTGCCCTACGCACTGAGCCACGGGTACTGCCATTTTTCTATCAGGACCCAGAAAGGATCGGGGCTATCAGAGATTACAGGGTTATCCCCAAATCTGAGGTGCCATCATCAGGGGTAACACTCACCAGAACATCAGTGGAATTCAATTAGACACACTCAGTTCACTCCTCCTACTTATCTTGGTCTGAAATCAGGCTCTCCTCCTCCGCCCTCCCAAAGCTCTGGTCTCACTAGGGTCACTCTTTTAAATAAGGAACCAAGCAGCCACATCATTTAGCCACAGCAGGAAATCTTTGCAAATAAAACTGCTGCAAATGGCTGGTTGTTTTATGAGGCTGACTTTTCCTTTGGCGCTGCTACTCACTTCTCAATAAGAGCTGCAGGGGAGAAAGGCTCCTCTGGAAATTTCCGGGAGTGCCCCACTTCCAAGATGACACCAGGCTAGGGTTAGGAAAGTGGCTGCCATCTTCCCCTTTGAAAACTCAGTAGCATTAATAGGGCCTGTTCCTCCTGGCAGCATAGCATGGGGATTCAAGCTCTCCTTTCTGGCTAACCAGATTGTGGTTTTCTTTCCATGTGGGAGAAATTCCTAAATCTAGATTTAGGGAACACAGAAGTTATATGATATGCCTGAATCTCAAAGACAGACTTATATTTGAAGTGATTCACTTGCTGTTAGCCAAAGAAAGAATTTTAAAAATCCTTAAAATGTACCATTTCAGTTCACTATCAAATAAACATTATTTATCAGGTGTTAATCCAAATTCCTTTCTGATAACTTCTTAATTCCTTGAAGTTTAGCCCGCTATAGACTTGAGGATCATTTCCAGATAACTGGGTTTTGCCTAGAGAAGCATTTTACCAGGGTTGCAAGAAAATGCATAAGCCCAGTCAGAGTTGAATATCATATAAACAAGGAAAAACTTTATTAGTGAAAATTCATCCTAAATATCACATGGGGCATACTGACACCAAAAGAATATTTATTATTTATCTGAATTCAAATTTAATGGGGTTCCTGTATTTTTATGTGCTAAATCTGGCAACTGTACTTTGTACACTAATAAAAATTAATTTTCTAATTTCCAATTTTTAACTTCTTGTTAAACTTCATTTAGGCTTTATTGGTAAGTATAATATAATGCCCTGCATATACCATAGCCCAAGACAGGCTGGGAGAGTTTTATTTCCATTAGGAACTTTATTCACTTAGAAGAATTGTAGAATTTCTTATGCCATATACACGTGTTCTCTAAGTGAAGGATTTTCTTAGTTGCTGAGAAAAGTCTGAAAACCTTTGAGACCAGATGATCTAAAAATATTGAGAAAGTGATTAGATCAGTTGTCTGAACCCATATTTATGCCCCTGAGTGAGGGAGGAATTGCTGGGTGTTAGTTGGAATATGTCTATATTTTTTATCTCTTACTTCCCCAAGGAGCAGTTAATGGTTTTCTTTTCAACATGCTCTCTAATGCTCTGAGAATCTGTTTTTGTCGCTCACGTGATGGTACACCTGCCATGTACCTCGACAATCTCATTCTGTCCTGAGAACCCAACACTACTTCCGTTCATTCAGGGCTACTTTGGGAACTTATGGAAAGAACAGCTGCTCTTGGAGATAGATGGAACTTAATATAGCAAAACTCTTATGAATCTTGCCTAATTATTTTCCCACAGTGTTCTTGGATTTTGAACTCAACATTCATTTCCTCCACCCTCAAATTCTTCCTTTCCAGTGAAAGTTGCCATGTCCAAACCCTAGATCCTCCTGGAAACTAGGCCTCTAATATTCATTTAGGCCTTATTCAATGGAAAGCCTCCGAGGAATGGAGGTAGAGGCTTTGAGTAACTTATGTGCTGAAAGATGCTCTGTTAGGTTGTTAATGAAAGAGCTGTAATGAACAAATCTTCCTACAGCCTTGAGACAGGTTCCCCATGTTTAGAATCACTATATTATCTGAATTGCTCCTATGGGATACCCACTTGACTCACTTGGCCTGGAAGGGGCTGAGAGGTTAAGAAATAAATGAGAAATTGGGTCAATTAGTTTCTAGACTCTGTGGGCAAGGGCTGCTTGGTCATTATCCATATCTTAGTTGTTATTAAATGTTCATTGAGTGCCCAGGCATAGGCAGATTTATGGTCAGGCAAATATATGTTATAGGTTCACTTAATCTAATTTACATGTGAACCAACCAGTGAAAAGGTAATATGAGTGCACAGTTATAAGTGGAATAGCTGGCATAGTGCCCCTTCATCTTGCTAAAGCAGTTCACTGGAATTTAAGGAGAGCTACATTTTCAAAGAAAATATTTAATAAACTGAGATACAACTATATGCAGAGGGAGAGAGAGACTTTACCTTCTCAGTGGTTAGAAGGACATGTAAATTGGGAAAAAAATAACTGAAGAATCTAATAACTGTTCTTAAATGTATATTCAATGCGTACTGTAATTCAGACATGACAAAGCAGGCAGTCCCTGGTTATGGAAGAATAGTTCAATATGAAGATTATTCAAACTCTTCTATTTTCCTCTAGTCTTTCACATTCCTCCTATTAGATAAACTGATGGTCATTTTAATTAGAGATCTTTGCTTCCTTCCCTTAAACCCAAATCTGTGAAGAGTATTCTCAAGTATCTAACATTGAGACCCCTGCACAATTTCTTCCTTAATCACTATTTAATTTTGTGGCTGACTTGTAACTTACCCCTGGTGTGGGTTATATTTATTTTTTTCTTCTTTCCTTTGTTTCTCCTACTCTTCCTCTTTCTCCCAACTCTTTATCTTCCCCTTCTCTTTCCTCCTTCTTTCAAAAATTCATTAGGATTTGGAGGAGAGGGTAGGAGATAAAAGTGGGCGAGTGAGTGGGGAAGAGTGACATCTCACTGAGGACAGTTAGGGTATGGAAAATGCACCTCTATCCTGGGGAAGAAGACACAGGTGGCACCTTGCTGCAGAGCTGTCCAGCCTTTTCTTTTCTGCTACCACACATTGGAAGAATACAAGATGTCTTGGGCCGCACATTAAACACACAGACACTACTGAAGGCTGAGTATCAAAAAGAAAAAAAAAAGTTTTTATAAATACATTTTTGTGACATCTGACACCAAAGATAAGCAAAAATAATCCTCAGAAAATCAGCCTGTGGCCCATGGGCCACAGGTTGGGCACCCCTGGCTATAGAAAGGAGTAAGATGGTCTCAGAGAAGTGCAAAAGCTCTTGGTGGAGAAAGCAGACACGCCTCATTCTGAAGAACAGTTTCTGCCTCAGAAAGAATGTGGGTGACAATGGCCTGGGTTAAAAAGAGGGTCAGGAGGTATAGATTTAAATCATCCCAGTTGTTAGCCAGCATTCAAAAGTTATTAACTCAAGCATTAGTTGCCCTTTGGGGTCCTTCCTGCACACCCAGAGCTGTGCAGTTTTCTAATTTGATCCTTGCAAAAATCCTGATGCAGATGTCCTCAAGAGACACTCTCTGACAACCCTCCTTTAAAGGGCAAGTTGCATCCCCACCCTCCCAGCACTCTCTGTCTCTTCCTCCTGCTTCATTTTTATCTGGTGGTGCTTATCTGACATATTGTATATATTATATTTTTTTGTACAGATTTTCAAATCTTTTGTTGCCTCCCTCCTTCCAATTGAATGTAAGCTCCATGAAAGCAGATTTTGTTGTAATCATTGCATTCCTACCACAGTGCCTGGAGAGTAGGCACTTGATAAATATTATCATATAGAAAAGTACGAATGAAAAGACAGGAATCCTTCTTCTCATTTTATGTGTTTTTAAGGAATACCAGGCTCTATGATCCCCAGCTTAGGCTATGTGATACCAGGATCTGGCTGGGATCTGCCTCAGGAAGCTGCATTTCACCCTGCACTGTGAAGCCTATTAAGGTAGCTTTAACGAAAGCTCACCTTCCCTCAGAATCAGAGCATTGGAGCTGGGAGGGTCTTCAGTGCTCATCTAATGCAACCCCTTCAATGCATGTCTTCTCAGTGAATAGATGTTAGGATGGATTTTACAAAAACACAATCTCAGCATGGCCCCCTCCTCCGTGAGTGGCCAGGCAGGTGCAGAACCCAGGAGCCATGCCCCGCACTGGAGCATACTGCTCCTAACTGCTGGGCCATGTCCTCAGAAGGGGCTGTGGACATCTAGGGCTTTGCTGTCAGCCATTGCCCTGGACTGGCAATGTTCCCACAATGCTTGCTCTCTTAGTTCTAACCCAGACAAGGACACAAACTCACAGTTAATGGGAAGTGAAGCTGGTATTATTTAAGAATCGAGTGGGAGTCGTGTCTCCATCTGCTCTCTCTTCCCACCAGAGGATGAAGGCTGGCTGGGTAGGGGTAAGAATGGGGGCGACTTGCCAGAAAGCTGGAGTGCTGTCATATCTGGTTACAGACATGGGCAGGAAGCCTGAGTGAAGGCTGGACCACAGCTGGCCAAGGTTAGCTTAGTTCACATGAGTTTCCTGAGAGCAGAGAGAGTCATGTGGCTTTTGCATCTACATGTGATCTGGCACATTTTAAACACATAATGGTTTGAATCTTTCTTTTTGTTTCCTGTCCCATAGCCCTGGTGGGGATGCATAGATGGTCATGTCCTGGAAAAAATTCTCCAGGACCTGATGTAGCCAGTAAGGATGCAGCACCTTCAGGATGGCTGCAGAGGCATCTGGGACACATTGCAGAAAGGAAAGACCTTTCCTGGGCTTTCAAGGCTTTACCGAGGGCCTAGTGGGGTTTGAGTGTCCAGACTGGCGCCTGTCCCCAAGCTGGGCCGGCTGGTCACACATGAAGGAACTGCTGCTGACAGATTAGAGTTCCCCGCTGCTGAAATCTGTTAACTCTTGTCTGGGTTCCAGCAGCAGCAGCAGCAGCCTGCCGGGGACAGCCTCCCTCACTGCTCAGGCCTTTTCTTCTCATCATTCAGCACTGCCCCACACCCCACCTTCCTTCTTCCTTTATTTTTTCCCTTCTCTTTCTCTAAGGGTATTGTGTTTGTTGATCTTTTGCTGCCTCTGTCTTCTTTAGCCAGCTTTCATTTAAAGGCTTGAAAGCCTTTCTTGTCTGCAGCTTTCGTGTTCATGACCATCTGTGGAATTCTTGCACACATGCACTCACATGCATGTAGCGTGTGTTACACGTCCAGACGGCACTTGCTTATGTATGTATGTTTATATACGTCAAATGAAGTAGAGCATACTTAAGAGTACCAAATGAAACACACCCTGCATTTCCCTAATTCTTCCTACTCTGACAGACTAGTTAGAGGATTACAAGAGAAAGCTTGAGTGTGAGATAGAAGTTGGGAGCAATTCTTAAAAATGGCTTGATTGGAATTAGCTCTGATAAATATCAATGAGGTATGTCTTTCTAATGTGATTTCATTTTTAAAGTTTCGATGGCTAGAAGGATGGTTGCTGAATAACACTAGCACATTTATTGTTTGGGTAGACTACTGGTCAAGTGATCATATATATTGTTGAGAAGTCCATAAATATCTTTTTTTTCTAAAGCAAAGTTCTTCCCCCGCCCCCAAAGCAGCACAAATAGCCACGAAAGCCACTCTGTGACAATATCCCATTGTAAGTGGTCTTTTTCACATTTCTCAGGGAGAGATTATAGATGGGGTCCAAACTGGGGTACATGTCAAAATACATGGTGGACATAAAAAACTTGAAGACTCCAAACTTCTAGTTGCTCACTATTATGGCCAATAATGATGATAATAAAAGTGAGCATGTTTGTACAGATAATCTTCCTATATATTATCATCTCACGGAGTCATTACAACAAAACTGTGAGGGCTTCTTTTATTCACTGCCTGGATAGACTGTGGACAGAAAGGAGAAAACACATGCTCACTTCATTTTGAGACAGTGGCATTTCCAGACACTCCCAACCACTTTAATTATCCTAGCTTGAAGAATCTGCCAGGAACTTAGGTTTAGGCAAAAACAGCAGAATAGAGCATTATTATATTATAGCTTATTATTACACAGATTTTAATAATATATAAAACTTTCCTCCTTATTGACTATGTAGAGGAAAAAGTTAGGAGACCATGTGTGAGAGAGAAAGAGAGAGAGAGAAAGTGTGTTTATTAGAGACTATGGCTTCAAATAGTGATGATTCCACAGCTTATGGGGGGGGGGTCATTGTCCTTACCACGTTGTTAGCACGGCTCACACATGTTCACATGGAGACCTAGTTCTTTTATCTGAAGGACAGGAGGTCACATACACAACAGCCTGATGCATCTAGAACATGATCAGTGACCATGAAGAAAGCAGATAAGAATTCAAAGTTATGACCACTGATATGTAATTCTTGCCCTAAAATGGATGTAATTTCTCATTTACTATCTTTACACCTACTTCTGAGAAGCTTGTGGAGCAGGTGGGTTAGCTATGGTAGAGAGCCAGTAACCAGGTGGAAATAAGACCCATCAGCATAGTTAGGTTGTCTGTCTGGAACTGGCTTGGTGGCTGCTTGATCACAGGGACCCAGCCCCCCATTTGTTTCTGCTCTTGTTCACTGGATTTGGCCTTTATCCCCCTTCTATTGCTTTGTTGGGGAAGAACTTTCCTTTAGAAAAGGAACATATTTACAGACTTCTCCAAAACATATATAACTACTTGACAACTAAGTCTACCCAACTAATATGCTAGTGTTATTTAGCAATCATCTTTATTGTCATCAAGAGCAAAATCAAGTCATCCCTCTGAGATGGCTGCAAGGACTCCAGATTCAAGCAACAGATTGAAGTTAGAAAGGAGATCCCCCAGCAGATCCATACTTTGCTTATAGCCCATTGGTCAGAAATCAGCCAAAGGCCACCAGTAGCAAAGGAACAACTGTGAACATTAGTTTAGTTTTAACCTGGGAAGTAATATGCCAGGTGGAAAAAAGAATCAAAGTTCTGTTAACTTGAGGAAGAAGCAAGGCCATGTTTTTAGTAGAAACTAGTAGTCTTTGAGATATTTGTTTATACGATTTCCCAGATAACAATAGCTTAGAAATAACATACATGATGATGGGGATGAGGTAGGCAAGCTGACAGCATTAATAAATAACGAACAGAAGATGGGGAAGATATTAGAAAGACTCAGTAGAAGACCTTGGAAGCAGGTGTCTAAGACTATTTGGGGAAAACTATCATAATTGCCCACCAAAGCAAATACCCACCTGAAAGAATCCCTGAATAGCAAAATAGCACAGTCACTGTTAAGTCATCAATGAGACCTTAAATTATATTGATTATCCTTAGCATAAGAAGTCAGAGAACTCTATAATAATGTTTTGAAATTTTCCATCAAAATGCTTCCTATAATCAAGAAAAGGCTTGTACTTAAAAATACTAAGCTACAGCAATTTTGAAAATTTACTTTTAAAAAAGATTATTGTGTGAATACTATGTGCCAAGTGCTTTATATAGCATCATTTAACCTAAAAAGTACTGGACCAGGGTGTTATTACTCCATTTTTTCAGATAAAGAAACTGAGATCCAGAAGATTAAGTCATGCCACTTTGAGTTTCAAACTCTAATTTTTATGAATTCCAGTTGCACTTTGTCCCATGTTGTCTGTCCTTCTGAAGACTCTCCTTCGTTGAAGAGGCTGAGTCACTTAGGTGTGACACTGATGTATATGAACATCTCATTAACCTGCGGGGCAGGGAGGTTTTGTATAAAGGAATTTAATTTTTTAGATTCTCTGCTGAGTCCTTGCCCTAATGACCAGGTCATGATCAATCCTGAGTCAGCTGGGATCCAGCTGCACACATGGCCCGGATGTCCCACACTGAGCCTGTTCACTTCACTTTCCATCCTGCAGTCTGTCCATCTCTATTTACCTTCCTTCCTTTTGCCATTGGGAAGGACACTTATTTTTCTTATCCTATTCCTGTATATTCCAAAGTCCTTCAACTCAGATATAGAAAAACCACTTGTAGTATTTGCACACCTTTGAAATCTACCTGCAAATCCTTAGAAATGAAGAGAGTGCAGAATTTCTGTTCTAAACCTGCCCAGGTTCAGGAGGGTTATGGGCACATTGAAAATACCATCAAGGATACGTAATAAAACAAGACCTTGGCTTCTGTTATGATTTACAAATGTCCGCTAGGGCCACTATTCATTTTTGCCAGGTCAGGTAAGTTCGGTTTTTTTTTTTAAGGCTTATACAGAGCCAGACTTTGCAGGAAAGTAAAAATACAAATAAATAAACAAATAAGCTATTGGGAATGAAAGAAATGGGATCTATGGGGGCTACTTGCCTACACCTCACAAAATTGCATTGACCCTTGATAAAATGAGTGACACATTCCATAGGAATTGGGACTCCTTATTCTGTACTGGGGATATGGACAGGGCACACAACATCTCCTTGAGTGGCTTCATAAGGGGTGAAGTGTTCACAGAAGGGCTCTTTTAATTTGCTGTTTGGACTTCACAGATCAATTCACAAAGTGAATTGCCTAAGAGGCTAACAGAATGAGCTTAAGGAACAAGGATCAGAATTTCAGAACATATTGGCTAAATCAAGAATTTCCCGGTACCTCTGACGCAAGCAAAGCCGTGAAGGATCCTTTCTGATAGAGACTAAGATAGTGGAGTTAAGGAAGAGAAAAGAACCATTTTCATGTAGCTGATTCTAGTTTAATCCTTTGATCTAATTGTCATAGATTATTATTCTCCTGCCAACTCAACACTTCGTGAAAGAATAGTCTTTCCAAACGTATCAGAGCCCCCTCCCCCACGTGTACACGCCGAACTTTGTGTGCTCACTCACCAACACTTTTAAAAATAGGAACCATGATGTTGCCATGACTCCCTGTGCTACTCTGAAGCCTTAGCTTTTCCCTTTGAAGTGATTTCACTTCAGAACATGATTTAGCGAGAATCTGGCGCAGAGCGGCCTCTAGCGGCTCAGTCCTTAGGGAAGCGCTTCCTTCCATGCACATTCAGCCCAGTTCCAAAATTAGCCACCTTAGTCAAGTTGAATGCTTATGTGTTCTAAAGCATCCTCCATGCCATCAGCATTTTGCAGAATCTGTCTTTCTCATCAGCCCCAAGTGACCGACTGATTGGTACCCACTATTGCTCAAAACTATAGGGAACAGCCCAGGGTATTCACCATCTTGCTGCCCAAAAGACAATGTGTGTCCCCCAAACATTTGGAAAACAGTGGCAGTGACAGGAAAGCTGGGTGGTAGAGGCAGTGATGGCGAATGGAGTAATCCCAGTAAAATAGGTTTGTTGGGATCATCAGAAGTTAGCATTTTTCTTTTTGAGATTTGAGAGTCTTCTAAAATTGAACACCTGATTACTAATTCAGCAGCCCCAGGCTTGTCTGCATGCTGATTCCCTCCCAAGCTGTCTTTACCATGTTTTCAGTTCCCCCTCTTTTGAGTTGCTCCTGTAAGCGCTTCTCAGTCCCAACTCCATGATAGAATTTACTGGGCAGCTTTAAGAAACTACATATAGGCTCCAAGGTCCCACTTGACACAAATTCTAATCCAGTTGGACCAGAAAGGAGGGTAAAGTCTGGGAACTGATGTGTATTAATGTGCCCAGGTAGATTCTAAAGGGCAGTCAACGGTTGTGAATCACTGTTCTCAACTCTTCTGTCTTTTTTTTTTTTTGACCCCAATAACCAAAATAGAGTCAAAGGCACTAAAAGCATTCACATAAATTTAAACTTGGTGCTCATGAAAGAATTCCATTCATTGATTGTCTCCTGACCAGTCTAAAACTTGTAGTCCCTGTTAATGCCATGAACTTGAAATCCTGGAAAGGGTACCGGACATGAACATTTCATCAGTGGTGATCTTCTTGAAGGTGGTCGTGATTTCTGAACAGGGTTTCTGTTCCTTGTGCTGGTATCCCACTTTTCTGTTTTATGCAGAGAAACAAGTTTCCATCAGTAAAGCTGACAAGCAGGAGCATCAAAACAAATTTGACTTTAAACAATATTTCAGTTCCCCTGCATACAGATTGTAAATCCCAAAGAAACAGAACTCTACAAGTTTCCAATTTGATGTGTCTGCTGGCCTTGGTGAGAGATTGATGCTTTGCAAAATTTTAGAGTACACAAATGGTTTTAAAATACAAGTTATTAGCACTAGAAAGTGATGCTCTTTGTATTACTATACTGTTACTATAGCTAATGGAACTGCTTTCTAAAGTGCTACAGAATAAAAGGAAAAACAGTGTTTAGAATGAGGAAGACATAGGGTGAGGGCCGGGTAAGAAAAGAAATGGTGGGATGTCTTTTTCTTACAGTTCTACTCTTGGAAGCTAGGGAAGGTTCTCCTTCAGCGATACAAGTTGAGTTGGGCTTGATAATGTAATGGCCAGGGTTTGTAGGTAACTTCATAATGTGTGGTGATTTTGTGGTTCTGACTGGCCCCAGTCTTGGCAATGTCTGCTGTGGGCAAGCAAGGCTAAGGCATAGCTTTGGAATTGGAAGAAACAGGGTAATGCCATCTGCCTGATTAAAGACAGGAAACTTTATGTTTGCCCAAAGGAATAAAAAGAAGAGAAAGAAAGGTTACATTATTATTGTTGAAGCTCAGGGAGGAGATGAGGCACAGTAGTGCCCTCACATATGAGCACAGCACCCTCACTGTGCTGGGTGCCATGCTCATATGCTGAGTCAAAGAACTGACCCAGAAGCTCCATATGCTGCCTTGGAGAAGCAGAGGGACTGTCTAAGAGTTCAGTGGTCATCTGGGGTTTCATTTTTTCCTTTTCTAGGAGAGATGATAGTTCCTGTGTCTTGGTGTCAAGAAAACTGAGAAATGTTCCTGTTTCTATTCCTATTGCAAAGATAAGGTTGGTTGAGAAGTGGGAAAAGAAAGCAAGTACAGCATTTGGTTCAGCCTTTGAAATCTTTTGGCCCCCGTGTAAAGGACGCACATGCTGAGTCTATCAGCCCTGGCAGTGGCACATGCTTCAGATTAAAGTTGTTAAAAAAAAAAAAAAAGACAAAAAGAAAGTAAGAAAAGACTCTCCCCTCATCCCCACTCCCCCCCCCCAAAAAAACCCTGTCTTCCACTCCTTCTGAGCCCTGGGAAAAGATCCGACTTCGCCACACTTGGTTGTACCAGCTGTCAAATCAGTCATTCTAGTTATTAGTAAGCAGAAGGGAAATATGTCTGTAAAAAAGAAATTGACAGAAGATATAAAGGAACAGGACATATCTGAGGAGGAACAAATATTTTCAGAAATAAATAAGATTAGCACATGATCCCGTAATGCCCAGGTTCTGAGCCCCTGTGAACAGTCCCCAGAAGGCATTATTTGTCCAGCCTGTGTTGCATCTCCCATCCTAATACCACTGAGCTTCTACTGCAAGAAGGAGCAGCATCATGACAAGAGAGCAGTCTACCTTAGCACAGTGGCATTATGCTATGAGAAGGTGAAAACCTGGCTCTTATGAGTTTTTGAACTCTGGTTTTATGAATTCAAGGGTAAGGATGTTGTCTCCCTGTAGAGGTGTATGTTCAAAATTCTTCAACTATATTCAAAGGAATAGCAGGGAAGGCCTGATCAGATATCAGTTCCAGAAGCATGATCATGATCTCCAAAGTATCCTCTCAGGGAGCTTATGTCTAGTAGTTGAATTGGATGATGAAAAACCCAGAACTGTGGCATCTGTACTTTGTTAGATGGAGACATTGTCATTGAAGACCTCAAAGTCACTATAAAGTGGTCTTTTCCAAACAAAGTTGGAGATGAAGAAGACTTTGTAACCCATGCTTTATTGACTTAAGTAACAATTAAGTATGTTGTAAATAATGAAAAATTAGATACCGAGAGCAGAAGTCTAATTTTCCCTCAAATCTCTGATGGCTCCTTTTATCTAATGGATAGCAAAGCCAGAAAAGACCTTTGAGTATCTGGGTCTAACCCTCATGGTTGGACTTATCTTACTTAACTGTCCTCTCTTCCAACCTCCCACCTCAGCCCTACACACATGGTTTGTGATCAAGCAACATTGAATGATTGACATGACTGACCATTCTCTAAACATGACAGCCTTTTACTACTTTATACATCTGCACAGGCTATTCTCTTGCCTGAAGTGAGGCTAACCTTATTTCGTCCTGGCTAATTTTGTCTTGAGAACCAGGCAGGGAGGAGAAGAGGCAAGTGAACCTGGGTAGTGAACCTGCCCAGAGAACCTCGCTGCTCTGGCCACCATGCTCACATTTTTATCAAAGGGGTGACCTAATACCCATGCCTTTCATTTCCCCTGGAAATACATGGATGTCCATTAAGATTTGACTCAAATGTCACCTTCTCTATGAAGTTATCTGACAATTCCAGGAAGAATTAGTCAATCCTCTTTTTGTGCTCCCATAGCCCTTTGTTCATACCTCTATCACAGTGCTGACATGTGCAAACTGTTCAAATTAAAAATATGTCTGAGGATGACTAGGGCTTGGACCATCACATTCATTTTGGTAGCTAACCTAGAACTCACAGCACAGTAGACATAAAATGTTTTATGTAATAAAAATTGAATGAATCAATAAAGAAATGAATGGTAGAGTTCATGCATGTGGAGTAAAAGCCTGACAATTCTTTTTAAAGATTAAATAAACTATCCTTCGTGTGTGAAGATAACGTTATAAACTCATTGGCTAAACTCATTTTCAGCATTTACTTTGTGTACAGAGAGGGTTCACATGGCTTTATGCCTTATAATCAGTAACATGTACCTGCCCATTGTCCCTTCCATATATGTAACCCGTCAGACTTCCACGTTCCCTGAGTTTAAGGCCACTAAGTTAAGTCATCCTTGCCTCTCTACTTCTGTAGCCACTATCTTTGTTAGCTTGTGCCTAGATTTCTATAGCAAGCTTTCTCTGTCTCCCTTATTTTATTCTATTTTTTTGTTGTTGTTGCAGTTTTTGGCCAGGGCTAGGTTTGAACCCACCACCTCTGGCCGACTCCCTACTCCTTGAGCCACAGGCGCCACCCTGTCTCCCTTATTTTTAATATCACAAAAATCATCTTACACACCTTTTGGGGGCAAAACACAATTGTAAGAGGGTCTTTTCCTAACAAATGCAACCAGTGTAACATGGTTTCTTGTACCCTCAATGAATCCCCAACAATAAAAAAAAAAATCATCTTACTACTAATTTTATATTTTTCAAGTATCATGTGAATCATTTTACTCATGTGGTTCAGTACCTTTGGGGGCCTCATTTAGCAAATTAAAACTTAAATGTCATCAACTCAACCTCAAACTGCTTTCCAAATCCAGACCATGTGGTATTGGAGAGTGTGATTCTCCTTCTGGCTTTGCTCATCATTAGCTATGTTACCATGGCAGGCAAGTCATTTTACCTTTTCAGACTTTGGATGTTTTCATCTATAAAGTAATGTCTCAGGAGAGATGCTTACTTGGATAGAAAGGATTTGGAAGTGGAGAACCCTACATTTCTTCTGATTCTAAAAGTTTTTGGTTCTTTCATTATATGGAGGATTGAACTTCTATGTTCCCTTTTAACCCTATGATAAATGAAGAGGCTTGAATAGGCTTGAACCCAGAACCATGGCCTCGTGTAAACCAAACTATATTATACAGCAGCCAACAATGTACCAGACAGGAATGAAGATTAAAGGTTCTGTGTAATAAAGATTAAAGATTCTGTGTAATCCTGTGTCTCGTATGGATATATACAATACCAGGAGCAATCTTTTTTTTTTTTTTTGCAGTTTTTGGCCAGGGCTGGGTTTGAACCTGCCACCTCCTATATATGGGGCCGGCGCCCTACTCCTTTGAGCCGCAGGAGCTGCCCCAGGAGCAATCCTTTCAAAGACTGATTTTAGCTTTTCATTTAGCCAAGCTTTTGATTCACTTGATAAAAAAATAAATAAATAGGTCAGATTTGATTTTCTTTGATTGAAAAGATTTATTTTATATTCTCTCTGCCTCAGTGAACACTAACCTTCAGTTATTCACAGTCTAGTTACCCAGTTCTAGGCTGAGTCCTCAATTCTGCTTTCCTCTTCTCAGGCCTACTTTCTGGCAGAGTGTTTCCTTTTTTAGAGTTACAGGGTATATGAAAAGATAAATAGGGCAAAGGTCCGGAAATGAACCTCAAACCTCTTCAGGTCAACTTCTTTTATCTGGTAGAGGTCTACTAATGGAATTATTGAGTATGACCAAGGTTGGATTTTTATGACCTACCCTCATAAACCTGTTCTTCATTACTCTTCTCTATCATGGGAGAACAGCATGGCCATCCTTTCTATGGCATGTATCACAAATACACAAGGCATCTTTTTTTTTTTTCTTCTCCCTCACACCTTTTATTTAACAAATTTTCTAATCTTACTGGTTCAATAGCAAAATATGTCTCCAATCTATTCCCTTCTCATTCTATAGCCCCATTAAATTTTTTATAGGCAGGCCTTCCTCTGACTAGACTGTTAGCTCTATGTTGGCAGGCATGTGTCTGCTTAGCACTTGAATTGGCTCAGAACAGAGACTCCATGTCTATCTGATGAATGAGTGAATTAAACTAATTGTGAAATTAAGTTTTGAAATATCTGTGAACTTGATTTCTTTTGGGATTTTGGATTATTTCCTGAAGACTATGTTTCAGGTTCTAGTCTAAAGTTCCTTGATGAAGGTGTCCATAAAGTTCGTGTGCAATTTTAAATTATACCCTGTATTTTCTTTCTTTTAAAATTTTTGTTATTGTTTGGTATTCATTGAGGGTAGAAAGAATTAGGTTATACTGTTGCATTTGTTAGGTGAAGTCCTTCTTATAATAATGTCCTGCCCCCAAGAGGTGTGCCATACACTGTAACCCCACCTCCTTCTCCATCCTCCCTTTTCACCACTCCCCTATTCCACTGCCCCTACCTTGAATTGATTTAAGTTTTTCTCTTCCAAGGCTATGTATTAGATTGTCTACTGGCTTCATATTAGAATTGATTATATTGGATTCTTGCATCTCCATTCTTGTGATACTTTACTAAGTAGAATGTGTTCCAACCTCATCCAGGTTAATACAAAAAGTGTAAAGTCTCCATCTTTTTAAATGGCTGAATAGTATTCCATGGTATACATATACCACAGCTTGTTAATACATTCTTGGGTTGGACACCCTGTATTTTCAAAACATGGCACAGCACCTACTCTGCACAGAGCTGTATTCAGAGTGGAGGATAACATGATAGAAAAGGCATGATCCAATCCCTTTAATAGTGGAGTTTAGTTTAAGAAGCAAACCCTCCATATATCAAAATGTTGGGTAAAAGCGAAAGACTGAATATAATGAAGTGCCTCTAATGGGTAGTACAATGCATATACTGTAGTAGAGTGGTATATACTATACTGTGTAGATTGAAGTTATATCCTTGAAACATCTTGGAAGTGCTGGGGGTAGTGGCACTTGACCCAGACTTTGAAGACTATGGAATATAGAGGTCTCAGGGAAAAGGACTTTTCCACAAGTGGTAATAATAACATGGATAAAGATTTGGACTTGTCATTTGACACTGAATGTTCATGTTAGGGCTTTATCAGGATCAACTTAACCTGAATGGACCTGTAGACAAGTAATGGGCAATAAGTGTGAGGGATACAGTGAGACAGTTGTTCCTTTGAAAGACAGCATGCTTTTTTTGGAAAGTACCACCCTGGGAGTTGACATCCAATTGTGTGACCTTAATCAAGTTATTTCTTTTCTCCAGATCTCAGTTTTTTTTTATCCAGGAAAAAAATAGTATGGTAAAGAGCTTGCCTTGGTGAATAGTTAGATTATGTCAACTTTTGACATGACATGTTATGATTCTGTAAAAAATTTGAAATAGATACCAATAATATATTTGTCTGCTTTAAAATCTTCACTCTCCATAAAAGCCTATTTAGTCCTTGATTTTCTGGCTTGGGCCGAATGAGTGTCATAGACTCCCTGAAGAGTAGATTAATGTTATTTAGCTTTATTCTAGGAGGTAATCATAGGAAAGACTCAATGAAATGGTTATAATGAAATGGTTATTTTAAGATTAATCTTGCTATCACTATATGAGAGAATGGGATAAGAGTGAACCAAAGTGGGAAGCAAGTTGGCCCATTATTAAATATTCCAAATGTGAGATGACCAGGGCTAGAATTTTGGTAGGGATAAGGATTGCAAGAGAATTCTGAAGGACACTTGTTTAGGATCTCGTAATATCCTATATAGAGATAATATATGGGATAAAATAGTCAAAGCTAGCTTTTACATTTGAAGATTGAAGAGATGATGGATCAATGCAGATGGAAAAGTTAAAGTGGAAACCTGTTTTTCACAGAAGATATGTCAAATTCTGATTTGAGAGCTGGACGTTAGTGAGGATGTCTTGTAGTGCCTAGAGCTATACAATCTAAAATGTGGAATTGCAGGTATGAAATTCACCAGCATAGAGTTGATACAACTGTCAATGCCCCTTAGTTGAGAAAGTCAAGTTCTGTCAGGAGAAGAGTTTAGAGAAAAGAAAAATGTGATTTGGACTGAGCCTTGACCACCCTCTAAAGTTGGAGAGAGAAGGCATGATATTCTGCAAAGGACACAGGCCTAATGGAGACAGGGAAGGAGGAGGGCGGGGCTGTATAGGGCCACTTGTTACTGAAACCGAAAGAAATGATTATTTTAAGAAAGGAAAAAGGGTAGTATTGTCAAATATGGTAGATGGGGCAAGCATTTGTGGGCTATACATGTCTTTCATTTCTTCTCTTTTTCATAGTTCACTACCATTAATCAGGGGTTGATTATGGAATTGTTTTGATTATTCAAGTTGGTTGCCCAATGTTTAATCATTTTACTATTTTTTAAACAGAGTAAGGAAGAAATTAAAGGGAAGAGAAGGACTCGAGCCTTTTTCCCCTATTACCAAGTGTAGGAGAAAGTTGATGGGAGAGGAACTTAACACAGCTGCCGCTAATGAGATTCAGGTCCCATTGCAAATGAGGCTGTCACCCTGATGGCCCCTACACTTGTTCGCCAAGGGACTGTGGTCAGTCATCAGACCTCTCTGAGCTTATCTCTTCATCTGTAAAAACAGAGATACCTCTAAAGACTTCTTACTGTTTTGTCTTTCAGTTAAATGAGAATGTATACAAAATGACTAGCAAGAAGCTTTGCTACAAAGAGAGCTCAAAAACACATAATTGTATTTTAGTTATTAATACCTAATTTTGCTTGTTTTATTAGACTGTGTCTGCTCACATTGACACTAATAACTGAAAACTGAACAGAATATTGCATTTAGAAAGTGTAATAATTAAAGATTGTATTTTCTTGTTCTCATTTTTTCCCTAGGAATGGATGGATTTCTTTCATTATAGTTTTGTAAGATATCCATCTATATGAAATCTAGGCAATTACTTGTTTCTGAATTTCTCCTGCCATGGCACTCCAGCCTGGGGATAGCACATTTATGAGGAATGCTGAGGGAAGGGGCCTTGCATTGCTGCATGATGGGAAAATGAAATTATCTGTATGTTTCAGTTTGAAGCATTTTATTGATGTTGGAATGGGGACTCATCTTGAAAGAAAGAGGGGAAGAAAAAGGTGTATATTTCTCAGAGCAAAGATGCATGTGCTGACAATTTAGATTTTTGCCCGGAGAGGCTGGCATTTTGTTTCTGGGGGCGGTTCTTATGTTTCCTACAGTGTTCCCACTGCATACCATGTTCTCTCCTCCCACCCCCCTCCCCATATGGCGTCCTCTTTGTCTCGCCCACCCTGCTCCTGGTTCCTTTCTGTCTCTCTCTTCTCTTTAACAGCAAAATGAATATTTTTACAGAACATGGTATTACTTTCCTCAAACCCATTCTCCATCTCTTCAGCTGTCTCTTAAATGGAAGTTCTTGAATGAGCAGAAGACCTGGGAAATAGTCTTTGGAACGTGCTCCATTATACATCTCCTGTGTTTCTCTTCCCTCTGGTAATTCCTCTGGCACTGTTCTCTCCCTCCTTCTTCCTCAGACTCCCCCCTCCCAATGACTCTCCCCTTCTCCACCAAGAATATTCTGTGAATAGGGTACTCTTAGCTCACGGATTACCTGACCTTGGAAATTTTTATCATACAAAAGCTAAGACTGAGAACTATACACAAATAGGAGGGACAGAAGAAAGAAAGGATTCCAAGAACAGTTTGGACATGGCTAAAGAACAGCTGGGCATAGCTGTAGGGATGGCAGTGGATTATTTGGGATTAAGAATTAAGACGAGTAGTCCAACACATAAGGACTAGTCTATATTTGCCTTCTCCCTCCATGCCCCACTTAGGAAATGAATGTCAGATTATTGTTAGCATGTTCTGGCTGCTCCTGCTTCTTCTTTTTTTAAAGGCACAGAGTAGTTAGTGCCAAATAAAAAACAGCAAACAAAAATATCTGTCTTAGACTTTAACTCCGTCTCTGACTTCATCTCTCTCTCAGATGCAGACACAAGACCCTGAATGAGAATACCATTGTATTTATGTTGTATGTATTCGTGTGAGAAGATACTTGTCTATGTAGAAGGTTTTACTATGGATGATGAAGGAGGTAGGGGTCTCTTTTGACTGATTGAATAAGGAACATAAAATAAATAGATATTAGCTCTGTGTAAAGAAAAGTCCTAAGAGGAAATCAATGGGCAAGAATGTTATTCTCAAGTTGGCAGATTATTCTGAGCAGGGTAACGGAAGCTTACAGGGGACTTCCATCCAGCCACCTAAGTTTTATTGAGCATTGGTTGTGTGTGCACAGCCAGTGCTAGGCACTGTGAGAGATCCACCAAGCTTGTACCTGGTTCCTGCCATTAAAGAATCCTCGATATTGGAGTACATACAAAGAATCTATGAGTTGTATCTCCCCTCTCTTCCAGGTCTGAAAATCGTCTTTGAAGCCCAAAACTACGGCTCTCTGAGTATCCCCTTAGGAATTAAAATGCTTATAAGATAAAATGCTGGCTTGGAACTACTAAAAATTTGATTTTAAAAAATGTTTAATGTGTATAAGGATAATATTCTGTTGTGTAGGGAGTTGTGGGCATCCTGTGATGGTTGGGTAATGAAATCTGGAGAACTACTAAGCAGTGGTACTCAAAACTACTAAGCACTCAAAAACTGGGTGTAACAAAGAAAAACTCAGCCTTCACTATCTTTTTCCTTTCTTCTTGAAAATTCGTTGACTTCCATTCTCCAAAATTAGTGCTACCCAGCACACAATCCTGTGAGGGGTACTTGGTGTATCATGCTTAGATGACAACCTGAGTCATGGGCTGCTGAATGAAAGTAATGTGATTGCAATTCAAAGACCTCAAAAAATCATTCATTCATTCACTGTTCAACCACCATTTTCTGAGTGCCCACCACATGACTGGCTTTGTAAATACAGAGATAAAAAGCAAGAGTTCCTGCCCTTGAGGGTTTACCTAACAGAAGGGCTGAGAAAACAGCTAACATGCCAGATGTGATCAGTTTTACATGAGGATTTGCTCATGATCAGTGAGAACTGATATGAAAGGCTGGGAAGGGCACACCGCCTGTGCTCAGGAGAAAGGACGCTTATGGAGCTATGTTCCTATGACCCTCAGCTTCTCCAGGATTGACAGCCTCCTGTTTTGTCACACAAAACTATTTTCCACAGCTGTTAATAAACAGGGGCATTGGATGCATTCCCTAGCCTTTTACTCACAGTCCTCCTATCCCTAGCAGTAATCACAGTACCAGATCCCCCCATCTTAAAGAGCTGATGACTCTCTGAGTCTCTATCCTTGTCATCATTTCACAAACTCTGCAGAAATCATGGGTAAAATGTTACACTTTTAACAGGACTAATCATCATGATTGTTGTAATAACAGGATTTATATTCCTGCAGTTTATCACCCTCAGATATAACAACTAGGCTTTCTAGAGAGTTAAAGAGACATGCTGTGATCACATAGCTAGTAAAGAAAAGAGCTAGAACCTGGATCACCCAATGCTGAAGCCCCAAATGACCAGGTGCAAATCCTTACAATCCCAAATGCTTTTTCTACACAGCCTTGATAAAGTGAAGATCCACCATGAAATTGTAAATCTATAGATCAGTAGAAGAACTCATGGGAACCACCAGTGAAACATAGATTAGAGGTGAAGACTACAGCCTGGAACCAAAGCCATGTTATATAGCAACAAAAACATTGAATTGGAAATCCAAAGACCCACATGACACTCCATACACTACCCCAGCCTTGCATAAGTCACTTAGCTTGTGTGTGTCTTACTCTGCACAACTGTAAAATGAAGGGAATGGGTTAGAACAGTGATTTTCAACTGGTGTGCCACAAAAAAAATTTAAAGATCATTAATTAAATTAATTTCATAACAAGTTCAAAGTACAATAAATATATATATATATTTTCTTTTTTCTTCTCCTGTACTAGGATAGAATGGGCAACCTCAGTAACATCTGATGCTAATACATTCCTATTACCATAATTACTTTAGCTAACCTGTAAATATATATATTTTGATCAACATAATTTAAAGGTACCATGGAAGTTTGTTAAGGTAAGCCATGACATTAAAAAAAAAGTTTAAAAACATTGGGTTAGACAATCACTAAAGTTAAGAGCACAGACTTCAGAGTCAGATCGCCTGTAATGAAATCCTGGCTCTGCACTTTCTGGTTGTGCTAGTTCTTTCCACTTTTCATACAACTAGATTAAGTCACTAGTTATTTATTCTCATTAAGCCTCAGTTTCCTCATCAAAATGAGGATGATGGCTATACCTACTCTACAACTAAATAAAATAAGTTAATTATTTTAAGTGATTAAATAGTACAAGGCTTGACTAAAGGCTATTGTTGTATATATTGTTTCCTAAATTTTCTTTCTTTCTTTCTGTTTTTATAAATTGACCCCTTCAGCTCTAGGGTATTATGAGCCTTTGAAGCTTAGTCATTACTGCAAGTGGAGAAAGAAGGTAAAATTTACAAAGGAATTGGTGTAAACGAAGAATGCTGAAATGGCAAAGAGGTGTGATGGCTTCAGCAGGAAACTTGGGAAGGGATATAATTATAATAAAAAATTAACAATTTTATGGGTATAAGTGGAAATTGATGGGCATAAATCTTAGTAGGGAAGCAGAAACAAAGCAAGGCAGTTGAAGATACCTTGATCTGGTGAAATTCCCTGATGGTTGATTGCTGCCTTCATTTTGTCATTAACCTGGCTGGCTTCTCTGCCCATTTCTGCTGCCTGTCCTGGTTTTTGAGCTCTCTCATCTTAGCAATGTCAGAACTTAGGGGACAGTGAACTTGGTGCATCTTCTCTCAAAACTCTGGGCCCTTCTCCTGGCAGTTGCTTTATCTATACTGGCCCGGTTACCACTGCTTATTAAGCACAGGGAAATGAAAATATTCTGGTTGTCTGCATTCTGGTTCTGTGATGTCTTCCCACAAACTAGTACGTGTATGAATAAATAAATTCAAGCTATAAGAAGGCAGACACCTAAGGAGGTTCTGTGTATCA
This sequence comes from Arctocebus calabarensis, assembly GCA_963573935.1. NCBI lineage: Eukaryota > Metazoa > Chordata > Mammalia > Primates > Lorisidae > Arctocebus > Arctocebus calabarensis. The sequence goes on from CAUYON010082520.1 coordinate 51,437, forward strand.
GCTCTGCTTTGTTTCATTCATTCTTCATCAAGTCCTGTGCCTTGCGCATGCTGTGACCCAGCCTGTAACTCCCCATTACCAGTTTAGTTGAAGAATCAATTGCTTAAAATAGGAGCTGTAAACCTTGCTTTCCCCATCTATATGACCAGGAGAACATCTTGCAAATGTGTTCTGATGCTTAATTAAAATAAAATAAAACATGTGAACTCATCAAATGCAGCCCCACAGCCCCACCTGATTCCTCCTCTCCCCCTCACCTATCTGTCCTCCTGCGCCCTTCCCTCCTTCCTTCTCTCTTCTCACTCTTCCTTCCTTCCTTGCATGCAGAATGACACAATCTGGTGACTAATTCCTGACGTGCTCCTTGATTTTCCCAGAAGATCGGAGCATTCCAGAGAAAACTTTTCCCAAGGCTAGATAGTTCTAATGGATGAAAACAGAGAGTTGGGATGTAAGAAGCAGAGTCTTGCCCAGGGAAGAGGGTTCAGGAAAAGCTGCGGGTAGGTTCAGAGCAAAAGAGTGTGCAACTCTATATTTGCATTATTGTTCTGTCTCAGGGAGTGATTTGCCTTTCCCTGTTATCTGAATTTACTCATTTAGGTGAAGAAGGAATAAGAGAAGAAAGAAATAATCATCTCTTGAGGACCCACTGTGTCCTGGACACTATAGCAAAAGCCATCAGGTAGTGAATTTTGAAGTTAGTGGTGGAGCTCTGAGCAGTCTCGGAATTCTTTAGCCTGCCTGTAATTTCTGGTTCTCAGAAGCAGCTTGTCTGAGCCTTTGTGCAAGGAGTTTATGTCAGAAATAATCTTAGGTTAGGGAGCAGATAGTGGGGACTAGGAGAGTGAGACTGGGAAGGAGAAAGCCAGTGACAGGAGCTGTATTGAGCTGATAATCACTGTGGGTGATAGGGGCTTGATCTCACCAGCACTTTCAAGGAAAGCCTTATGAATGCTTATCACAATCGTTGGGTAATCAATTCTCAGTGTTAGATAATACTTCCATTCTAACATTCCCATCTTTCTAATATTCTGATCCCTTTCACAATATTTTGCCAAAGTCATTCCATCATTTATCACTTCATTCAATAGGCCGTTAACTCAGGAGCACATTGAAAGTGCCTCTAGAAGTCTATAAGGAGTGTGAACCTCAATTCACAAGAAAGTGCGCCCACGCCAGTCAATTTTATGTCCTACTCAACTCTTGGTCTAACTCAGTCAAAATTTACTCTTGCGTGAGCTCTCTGATTTCTGAAGATTTGTAATTAGCCTGGTCTTTCCACTGCAGCTCCTTCAGGGTGTAAACAGTTTCCTCCTAGCTATTCACACCTTTCTAGGAAATGCATTTTGCAGGTGTAGTTGTGCTGTGACCTGGCTTTAGTTACTGGTCTGGGGGAATGGGAAGGAGATGGGACTCATATTGAGGGGAAGAGGAGTCAGACCAGAGGTGCCTGGCTCACATGAGGTTTTTACAGTGTCCACAAGTAAAGAGCAGGTTTATTATCTCTGGTAAGGGGGGAAGAGCTTCTCTTGCCTGTTAGGAGGTTTCAGGAAGATCTTCTCTCACTGTCCATTTCAATATGCCATGTGGATATCAGGGTTCTGTTCTTTTCCCATTAGGATTTTCACATTGGAGATATGCCAGTGATGTGCATTTAGTCTCTTTGGTAGCACTGTCGCCATCATAGTACATTCTTGGGCCTGTTTTCCGGCAGTCTTCGCAGCATTGATGGTTAGTGGACTTGACCCCTTCAGTTTCGTTTTTTTAAGACCCTCAAATATATTGAGATAAGCCACATGTTGTTCAAGTACTGGAGCCACAAATGTAGTACATCACCCTGTACCTCCTTTTCCTCCTCTCAATCCACCATGGGTGATACCTTAGTACTTGAGACGCCAGTACTTGCTAAGAGTTACCACCACGCCACTTACCCGAGCAGTGGATTCAATGAACTCCACAATCCCATCATGGGTGGCTGATTTCTAGAGACACCCCTAATATCAATTATCTTCCTTGAGTTCACTTAAAGGCAGAAAATGAGACAAAGACTTATGTGTATTTTATTTTTCAAAAGTAATTCTAGGGAGCAGAAGTTTGGGACCAGTGAAAGCTAGGAGTGAAACCAGGAGAGAGAGTTTATAAGAGGATACATTACCTGGTTGATCTTCACTGACGGCAGGTGGTTATTCATTCTGCCAGGATGCTCTAAAGACTCTTAAGAAATGTGTCTTAGAACTGCAGAATGAAACACAGAAGAGCAAACACTTATTCCAGAGACTCCTACTTACTCCCCTCCACTTCCAGGTTGCAATAATGTCCCACATCCAGGTGGCAGAGAAGGCCCAAGGGCCCGAAGCTACATCTGGACAGCTCACACATGAGGCTAGGAGCTACATGATGTTGACTGAAGCCAAGCAGAAGTGGTCACCAAGTCCATACCTGACAGTTCGGGGGTGGAAGAGTTTTTACAGTGGTGCACTGTGATGCCTCAGACAGAGCTCCAGTTAAACAGACTGCCCACTTGATGCTCACATCAATTAAGCAAATCCAATTTCTTCTCCAAGTTGGAGCAACATAGCAATGGTGATGAAGCCAGAGATGTCAAACTGCTACTTGGTCCTGCCCAGCTCTCCTGCTGTACTTCCTACTGTGTTAACTTTCTCCCACCCCAGAATAACTTCACACTCTCTCATCACTTTGAACTTGTACTCTCTATGGGTAAATCTGCCTCATAATTCATTTAGAAAATGAAGTTATTCTGCCAGGAACTTCCTCATCTTGTCAACATGTTCATGGAATGGCTCTTGTAGCTGTTACCAGAGTCACCAACAATCATGACGTTGCAAAATATACTGTGCAAGCCCCTTGCCACCTTGTCCTGTCTGTAGCATTTGATGCAATGGACAGTTCCCTTGCTGAAGCACTTACTTTTTTCTCTTCTGAATATGACTTTTTATTTATTTTATTTTATTATTATTATTATTATTATTTTATAATTTTATTGAATCATAATTCTGTACATTGGTGCAATCATAGGGCACGATTCATATAAAAACAGAGCAGGAGGAATAACGCTACCAGACCTGAGATTGTACTATAAATCGATAGTGATCAAAACAGCATGGTACTGGCACAAAAACAGAGAGATAGATGTATGGAACAGAATAGAGAACCAAGAGATGAACCCAGCTACTTAC
>CAUYON010082529.1:0-11310 GCA_963573935.1 Arctocebus calabarensis
CCCTAATATGGTTTTCTTTTAGCATCATTGAATAAGTGCTTCTGACCTGACGCTGTTCTACCTTTGCCTATTACTAATTACACTAATCAGATTTATGTTTTCCAGAAATGTCATCAAGCCACACGCAATAAAGATGGTTCCAATCCATGAACCCCTGTATCACTCTCCTCTGGAGAAACTCTAACTGCCCCCTTCTATCATCACCTGATTCAGCAGAAAGCAGTTAGATCGAGTCTTCGCCCCTTTTCCCTAACAGCAGTTGGAGTTTCTACTCAGAGAGGGAGAACCGATGCAGGACAATTGGCGCCCTAGCCAGCTCAGCGGGGCTGGTGGACCTGCCGCCTCCTCCTTGGCAGTGTCAGTGGTGCGGCAGCCAGCTAAAGAGCCAGCAGGCTGGATATTATTAAACATGATCTGCAGAGTCACCAGGGTTCCTGGCAGGAATGCAAAACAAAGACCACTCAGGAATGTTGCAAGTCCAGTCCATAAGAATAACTTCCTAAACGTGAAAGTTAGGAATCGATTTCAACTAGGCAGCAAAGGCCACTTTATGAACGCTAGCTCACCCTTTTCCCTTGTGGGAGGTAGATAAACTAATCTCTGATCTCTCAGCAGGACGCCCCACCTCAATCCTGGGTTTCCATGCACACAGACAAACCATGGCTGAGGGCTCGTCAAGACCACCGACAGGGCAAATTCACTAAGGGCATCAGCAGGCAGGCCCTGAGAGAATCACAGGCAGGATGGGCCATCAGAGAGCCTGGCTTGCTTGCCCTACAGGAATAAAATAGGTTTCCCCTCCCCCTTTCTAAATACATTATTGGCGGTTTGTTAACAGCCCCCTACCCTATGTTCCCGTTTACCCAGCCTCCTTCTATCCGGTCTTCCTGGGGACTTGGGATTCTTTTAACCCTATTTTTTTGGCATCTTTGCATTTTGCATACACACTTTGTGTTAGAGAGCAAAGTTTCTGAGAAGTCAGAAAGTCTCTGCGCCGACTCAGTGCGCTGCTGTGGTGTGTGAGTCAATGTACACCCCTCCAGGCTCTCAGACTTTACACAGTAAGTTCCTATAAGATCTCGTGATTGTTTCTCCAACATTGTTTCCCCTGCCAACTCCCAACCCAGGTGGTTCGCACACTCCTTAACTTTCCTCACTCCTGGCAGGCAGCTTGCTTCCCCCTCCCCACTGCAGAAATGGCTTTCCCCAGGGTCAAACTCTGTCACCAAATCCTGTGAGCTGTTCTCAGCCTTCACTGTCTGATTCACATCATTTTGCTGATGATCTCATGGCCCCTGAAACTGTCTTCTCCTTCCTGGATTTCCACCACACCATCTTATCTTCCTCTCATCTTAGAAATCTTAGACTGGCGGCACCTGTGGCTCAGTGAGTAGGGCACCAGCCCCACATACCGACAGTGGCGGGTTCAAACCCGGCCCCAGCCAAACTGCAAAAAAACAATAGCCGGGCATTCTGGTGGGCGCCTGTAGTCCTAGCTACTTGGGAGGCGGAGGCAAGAGAATTGCCTAAGCCCAAGATCTGGAGGTTACTGTGAGCTATGACATCACAGCACTCTACTGAAGGTGACAAAGTGAGACTCTGTCTCTAAAAAGAAAGAAAGAAATCTTAGATTCTAGCACCAGATCTGCCATGCACATTATGTGGTCCTGGACAAATGCTGAGTCCCCTCTTCCCGAGCCAGAAAATGGAGATAACGCTACCTACCCTATCTTCCTCCAGGGTCATTCTGAAACTCAAAGGAAATAATGAGTATGGCAATGCCCATGAAAGGGAATGCTGGTCCCAAATGACTGATCTATTTCCTGCCCCTTTTTTCTTTCACCATGGAAAATTTTAGAATATTAGAATCCGGCTCATGGGTACTGTCTTGTTTAACTTATACCTCTACCTATAGCCACCTCAACACTGGATTCTTTTAAAGTAAATTTTAAACAACATATCATTTCATCCATTTCTACATATAATGGATTCTATTTTTTAAACAAAATCATATTATTCGCACCTAAAAAAATTAACTTGAATTATTTAATATTCAATGTTCAAATTTTCCCCACTTGTCTCATAAAGACTTTTCAGGCTTGGCGCCTGGGGCTCAGCGGGCTAAGGTGCCAGCCACGTACACCTGAGCTGGCGGGTTCGAATCCAGCCCGGCCTACCAAACAACAATGACGGCTGCAACCAAAAAATGGTGGGGCGTTGTGGCGGGCCCCTGCAGTCCCAGCTACTTGGGAGGCGGAGGCAAGAGACTCGCTTGAACCCAGGAATTGGAGGTTGCTGTGAGCTGTGATGCTACAGCACTCTATCCAAGGTGACAGCTTGAGGCTCTGTCTCAAAAAAAAGACTTTTTTCAGCTCAAATCAGTATAAAATAAGGTCTCTATATGGCAAATGATTGACATGTATCTTTTAATTTGTTTAGTCTGTAGTCTCCCTCTTTTCTCTCTTCCTCTCCTCTCCTCTTTCTCTGTGTCCCTTGCTATTTACTTATTGAAGAAGAAACTAGTTCATTTATCTCGTAGCACTTTTTCTGCTGATTATATTCCTGTATTAATGTTAATGTTTAACATGTTCCTCTTCTACTCATATGTTCTAAAATCAGGAGTTAGATCTGAAGGAGTCAGGTCCAAGTGTTTCAGTGACAATGTGTCAGGGCTCGGTCTCACCAGGAGACCTTCTGTGATGTCTGCAGCCAGTGATGCTCATTGCCCAGATCTATTTTCTCATTAAGAGTTGCAAAATTAAACTAATTTTATTCTTTTATTATAATGTTTTTCTAAAGAGAATTTTTTTCTATTCAGCTGTTTCTATCCTAAAGAACATTTTATATAGGAAAATCAGGGAAAATATTTGATTTTTCCCCTTTATTTATCAATTTTTGAAATATCTGTTGGTTTCCTAGCACTCTCTAGAAGTGATCTATAGACTGTTTTATTGTTTAGCATCATTATTAATTCATGGATTTAAGCACATTTGACATGTTTTAGTTATTTTCCTTGTTGATACTTATGTTGTCCCCGGCTTGGCCAGTGGGAGCTCCTGTAAGCTGAGGCCTAAGTCCTTCTGACATGACGCAGTGTTGTTGGCCTTTTGATATGATGAAGTGCTCCGGGACCAGCTCGTCCATTTCCTGCACCAGACCTTTCTTCAAGAACCCTGCTTCCTTCTAGTAACCTCTCATTCCTTTGTTTCCTTTGACTGCTTTTCTTTTCCCTGTGCCTTTCACTGTGGTCATTCCCCAGCTCAATCTTCGACCTCTCCTTGGATCCCACAGGCTCTCCTTCAGTAAAAGCGTAATAACCATTCGTGGGGTCAGCTGGCACCTGAGGCTGATATGTATCTCTGCTTCTAGTCTGGCTCCCAGGACTTTCCACTTTTGCTCTTTCTTCCTTCCTATGTAATTCGATTTGACATAACGCAACATAAGTTTATTGACTGTCTTTCATGTCCTAAGTGTTATACCGTTAGTATTGGTATTAATAGTAATTATGGTAACAGCTTATAACTTATTGAGTATTCAGTATGTGCTGCCTCTTTCGTTCCTCTTAACAATTCTGTAAGATCAATTATTAACAACTATTTTACAGATAAGGACACTCAAGCACCACGAGATGGAACTTCTCCCAAGTTGTACAACACGTAAGAGGCAAGACCAAGTCTGACTCCACACCCTAACTTCACTGCTAAATTCATCACTGCCCTGCCCTCTATTTGACTTAATCCCACAAATTCTACACAATTTACCTTGTCTCTGTCTCCCAAGAAGACTCCCAAGAAGAATCACCCACCCTGATCAGCACAGCTTCCCCCTCTCCCATTACCCCTGACCCCCTGCCTGGAAGGGAGCCGGAGGGTCTGCATTCCTAACAAGCCCCCAGGTGAGGCTGCTCCTGCTGGCCCAAAGGCCACACCTTAAGTAGCCAGGATCTAATAGAGAGATACAGATCATGCACCTTCACCAAGCCCATTAACCAAAATGCTGACTATGGTTATCTCTTGAGGGTCCTCTTTTTTTTTCAATGTTTCTGTAGTTTTCCTTTTTCTCTCAATGTTTACTCATTATCTGTGTAATCAGAAAAACTTACGTATGAAAGTTTCAATTTCTCCTCACAGCATTCAAAATAAGGCTCAAATTTCTTCACTCAGCATTGGAGGTTCTTTGTGACCTAATCCTTAATGGTTTCTATGTCCTGATCTGCAACCTCCAAATGCCACACACACATACACTGCCCCCCAGAACCTCCAAATCGTCTGTTTCTCCACAGGCCTCTGCCTTCTGCCATTTCCATGGTCCTCTCCTGCCCATCCTTGCCTGGCTCTTAACTCTTAAAGATTATCTTCAAGTGGCTCTTCCTCCAGGAAGCCCTCCTCACACCCGCATCTAGGTCAGACATCTCTGCTTTCTGCTCTCCACTACAACAGCAACCTCGACCACAACATTTTCCACCTTGTACATGTTGTTTTATTTATTGCCTTCCTGCTAGACTAGGGGTTCCTAGAAGGCAGAGACCTTGTATTTCTGTATCCAACAGTGTTTTTAAATAGTGCCAGGCATATAGCTGGCACTCAGTAAGTATACCTTAATAAATACAGATTGTTCACAACTTACAATGGCTTAACTTACAATTTTTGACTTAATGATGGTGCAAAAGCAATATGTAGCCATAAGATTTCAGACTTTAAGCAACAGTGCTTCTTTTGCTAAAAAATTTCTGGGCTGTATTTTTGACTTATGATATTTTCAATATTGGTTATTATTATCTTCACTTTGAAGATGAAGAAACAGGGCTCAGCGCCTATGGCTCAATGGGCTAAGGCGCCAGCCACATAGAGCTGGTGGGTTCGAATCCAGCCCAGGCCGCCAAACAACAATGCCGGCTGTAACCAAAAAATGGCCAGGCATTATGGCCAGCCCCTGTAGTCCCAGCTACTTGGGAGGCAGAGGCAGGAGACTCGCTTGAGCCCAGGAATTAGAGGTTGCTGTGAGCTGTGATGTCACGGCACTCTCTCCAGGGTGACAGCTTGAGGCTCTGTCTCAAGGAAAAAAAAAAAAAAAGATGAAGAAACAGGTTCAGAGAGGTTAGGTGACTTGCCCTTGGATACAGAGCAAATGAATGGGGGAACCTGGATTTAAACCAGTTCTCTAATCCTCTTTCTACTTTACCACAGCTGCCACCATTAAGTACAGAAGACCATAGTTAGCCACCTCCTTAAGTTGACCTTTTCTTTTCCTTTTTCCTTTTTTTTGAGACAGAGTCTCAAGCTATTGCCCTTGGTAGAGTACCATGGCGTCACAGCTCACAGCAACCTCCAGCTCTTGGGCTTAAGCGATTCTCTTGCTTCAGCCTCCCAAGTAGCCGGGACTGCAGGTGCCCGCCACAACACTGGTTATTTTTTGTCATTGCTGCAGTTGTCGTTGCTTTTTAACCGGCCCAGTCCAGGTTCGAGCCCACCAGCCTCGATGTACGTAGCCGGCACCCTAACCACTGAGCTACGGGCACCGCCCAGGTTGATCTAATTTTCATGAACTGGACATGCACCACATGTACATATCAGTTCAGTAGGACTTGTTCCTTATGTTGACCATGTCCATATGTTGGGCAATTTGTTACAGTCCCTCTGTGATCAACTTACAGAGGTTCTCCTGTACTACCAAAAAGAAAGTATGCATTACCATGTGTTGGTCCAAGTTGATGGACAGCTATCTCATAACAGGAAGTTCTTCTGTCATTAATAGATCTTTACAACAGTCACGGATAATGTATCTCCTGTTACCTTATAACAGCGGTTTTCAACCTGTGGGTGGTGACCCACAGGAACTGTATTAAAGGGCTAGAGCACTAGGAAAGTTGAGAATGACCGCCTTATAAGACCAGATCAAGCTGAGAAGTTTGAAAGTCTTTTAATAAAACACTTTAACTCATTTATATGCTGGAATAGATGATAGATTTTAAGTCGGTTTTCCAAACAAAGAAAAACTGAATGTGCTCAGACTGAGCTAGGCTAAAGGGTATAGGGACATTCCCATCAATGTGTCTTCCCCTGCCCAGATGCCAGTGGGGTTTCTATGAATAGGGCATGCCATTCGGAGCCGGGACCACTCTTGCGAGCAACCCAGGTTGACCACCAATTTATGCTTGCTGCCAAAACTACTCAAAGCCTACTCTGCTCAGAACATAAATCACATCAAGAGAAATCTCTGTCCCCAGTACACCATAGGCATTGAGGTAAACAAAAGAACGCACAGGCAATTTCTCTTCCTTGTGGTAAGGACCTTGAGGTGCTAAGGGAGCCCTAAGAAATCACACCCAAGCTCAGTCCAAGGTCTGTCTCTACAGGTGGACCCCAGCTAGTACACCTTCCCCCTGGCCTCCCTCACTGCTCTCCATCACAGCCGTCTCCTGACCTGGGGTGTGAATTCCTCATCTGTGTGGCCTTCACCTGTGCCTGCCCCACAGCACGAAGCACAGCCCTGCAGCCAACTGACCAACTCCCAGGTGCACGCTCTCAGCACCAGATGGCTGAGCCCAGACGGCAGCAATCCCAGCCTGACCACGGAGTGTGAGCAGGGAGCCTAGGGAGACAGGAGAACCAGTGACTTCTACAGACTTCCTTGCAGGTCACTGTGCCAGGGGTGAGACTAAGACTAATCGCAAATTCCTCCCTGCATTTGGCTGGTACCAGGGTAATATGCTCCAGGTACCTGGGTCTGGAAACTCTCCATGGCTGTGCCCCCTTCTTCTCCATGCCCTGGACCCCAGCAGTGACAGCCTGCTGATTCTTCCTGTGACTTCTCTCAAATATGTTCCTTCCTGTCCCCCCCACCACCACCATTGGTGCAGTTAAGGCTGGCACCATCTTCAGTCTCACTCCATCCCCTCTCCCCCCTCACACCCGGTTGTCACCTACCCAAGGTCAGCCATGATTTCTTCCTCTGAGATTTAGTTGTCAGCCCATTTACATTTTCAGCCCAGAATTCACACCCATCAGTGATCTAGCCCTTATCCCCACCCGAACCCTCTTTCTGTCTTTCTGGCCGCCCTTGCTTTTCCTCCAATGTGTCCTACACACATCCCCCTCACCATCTTCACTGTGTCACTCCCCCCGGAACTGTCCTCCTCTCCCACACACTGGATTGACACCCATCAGACCTGACCAGCCTGCAAAGCTCCCCTCACAGCTCACGTTTCCCATGGTTCCTGAGGTCCCAGCCACAGAGGAGGCCGCACTGGCCACTCCCACTATGTCCTGTTAGAGCAGCTTGTTGGGCAAGCGCATGCTCCTAAGCAGACCACAGGTGCCCCCACCCAGCAGCTGCCGGGGCTGCTCCACCCACAGGCAGGGCGGTGACAAGAGGGGGGCTTTGCATCTGGTTTACCATACCTAGGCCCTTGGAGAAGTTGTATGACCTCTGTACACTTGCGCTTCTCACCTGAAGATAAGCATAGTGCCTCTCTTATGGGGACTTCTGTCAGACTTAGAGATCATGTGTGGAAGTCACAGTAAATTATTACTGTGATCACAGAATTAATCAATCTAAAAGATTTCCAGGGGCAGCATGGTGGCTCACACCTGTAATCCTAACACTCTGGCCAAGGCAGGTGGATTGCCTGAGGTTAGGAGTTCGAGACCAACCTGAGCAAGATCAAGACACCCTCCCACCCCCATCTCTACTAAAAATAGAAAAATTAACCAGTCAATGATTTGCTCTAAAGGAAAATAAAGCTGATGTCTTAAAAAAAAAAAAAAAAAAAAAGAGGCGGAAGCCATGAACCATAAAAAAAAAAAAAAAAATTAGCAAGGCATTGTAGTGGGTGCCTGTAGACTCAGCCTTCTCAGTAGGCTGAGACATGAGAATCACCTGAGCCCAAGACATTGAGGTTGCTGTAAGCTATCAGGACACCACAGCACTGTACCACATGTGACAGAGTGACAATCTGTCTTAAAAAAAATCTAGGGCTCAGCACATGTGGCTTAAGGCGCTAAGGCGCCAGCCACATACACCTCAGCTGGTGGGTTCAAATCAAGCCCAGCCCACCAAACAACAATGACAGCTGCAACCAAAAAAATTATGGCAGGTGCTTATAGTCCCAGCTACTTGGGAGGTGGAGGCAGGAGAATCACTTGAGACCAGGAGCTAGTGGTTGCTGTGAGCTGTGTTGCCACGGCACTCTACTCACGGCGACAGCTTGAGGCTCTGTCACAAAAAAAAAAAAAAATGAAACTAGACCCACATCTTTCACCATTAACTAAGATAGACTCTCACTGGATTAAAGATTTAAACTTAAGACACGAAACTATAAAAATACTAGAAGAAAATGCAGGGGAAACTCTTGAAGGAATCGGCCTGGGCAAATATTTTATGAGGAGGACTCCCCAGGCAATGGAAGCAGCATCAAAAATACACTATTGGGACCCACTATTGGGATCAAACTAAAAAGCTTCTGCACAGCCAAGAACACAGTAAGTAAAGCAAGCAGACAGCCCTCAGAATGGGAGAAGATATTTGCAGGTTATGCCTCCGACAAAGGTTTAATAACCAGAATTCACAGAGAACTCAAACTAAGTATTAGCAAGAAAAGAACAAGTGATCCCATCTCAGAGTAGACAAGGGACTTGAAGAGAAACTTCTCTGAAGAAGACAGGCACACGGCCTACAGGCACATGAAAAAATGCTCATCATCCTTAATCATCAGAGAAATGCAAATCAAAACTACTTTGAGATATCATCTAACTCCAGTAAGATTAGCCCATATCACAAAATCCCAAAACAGAGATATTGGCGTGGATGTGGAGAAAAGGGAACACTTCTATGTCACTGGTGGGAATGCAACCTAATGATGCAGGACAGGGCGGCCCTATAACTGCCGCCTTGGCCCTGGCGGTGCTGATGCTGTGGCGGATGGAGGAACCAACTTGCAGAAGGGCTGGACACCTGAGCGGAAGACACTTGCGCCTTGCTATCTCCTTCCCCTGCTCTTCTAACTGGTCAATATCATGTCAGTTTCCAGGGCCTGGGTCTTCATTGGACTGCTGGCTATAACTGATGAAGACCCACGCCCTAAGAAGTTCCAGCAAAACAACTCCATCTTGAGCAAAGAGCTCAGGGGCAGACCTCGGCTGGACTTCGGAGAGAGAACAGGAGAGCTTGTTCCTCTCCAAGCAGACCTCGCTAGACCTCGGAGAGGGAACAGGAGAGCTTGTTCCCCTCCAACGCAGACCATGGCTGGACCTTGGAGAGGGAGCAGAAGAGTTTGTTCCCCTCCAGGGTTCTCTTTGCCTGGAGGTTTGGTTTTTCCTCTACTTGTAATTCTTCTTTCTTGTAAATAAATCCTAACTTACCACCACTCTTGTGGTCCGTCGATTCCTTCTTCAAATCACCGAGACCAAGAGCCTGAAATTCTGGTATCAGATTTGGCGAGCCAGCCAGGAGGAAGACATCTGTGGTTTTCTCTGTAGCCATCCTACTGGAGATGGACACTTACCTCTAGGTCGCTGGTGAGAGGCCGTTGGGGAGAAAACTTTATAATTCCCCTTGGCTTCTGAAAGGAGGCAAGGGGACTGTCCGAAGAATGTGGAACCTATTTTCTGTTTATTCCTTTTCCCTGGTCGAGAGCCGAGTAAGGAGGTAGCACTCAGATGCCCTGGGGTCCTCAGCAATACTTCTGACCCTAGGACTTGGGAGGGCCTTCAAAATCTCGTGCTCTCCCAGCTTCTACTCTGTTGTGTTCACTTCCATGGTCCCAAATTTTGTCTATTTTTCTCTCTGCAGATCTCTTCTAGTTCTCTTCCTCTCCTCAATAGTATCTATGCTTTGTTTGAATATAGGCAAGAATTGTGTATATAGTTAATTTCGTAAGGATATTTGTAGATGTTTTATGGGGGCTTTGAATGATATAGGTGGGTTTAGAATTGTTTTTGTTGATGTTTTTATGTCCATAAAAACATGAAGGCTGATCCTGTTAAAGAAAAGTCAGCTTCAAATGAGGGGTGAAATAATTCCCCTCTGCAGTGTAACCAGAGGCCTGGGATGACTCCCCAAAGTGGGAAAGGCCCTGAACCTTGGCTACCACTCAGTCTCTTAACAATAAAGTAGAGCAATGAGAATAACCCTGGGTATTTAATTACTTCTGGTATGGGGAAGTTTAATATAATTCTAGGTGTCTCTAAGACTTCAGTTAAGTGCAATTAATGGTAATATAACAAATTTCAAAGTGTCTCCCAAACCTGATTTTTTTTTTTACTAGATTTCATTATGGTTTCAATGACAAACTTTGGGAAAGAAAAGAAAGTTACGGCATTTAACACCAAGACCTGCTCATGCCAGAGAGCCTACTTTCCTTTTTGTTACCGGGAGTCTTGTACCAGTTCTATAGAGTTAAATGTGCAAACAGTGCACAGCCATTTTCTCCAGGATGGGGTTTATCCCCACTTCGATTGATATTCTGAGGCTAGAGGGGGGAAGGGGCAGGATACACGTACCGGGTGGGACCAGGCTCCCTGTAACCTGATTTCTCAGAGCTGTGCTGCCGACTCGTTATAAGCACAGGAGAATCAGCGGGCACAAGCGCTACACTGGTAAGAGTGGCTAATTCCAGACAAGCGCAGGGGCTGAGGAGGCCATTCCCCTCAGGTACTCTTCCCCAGGCATTGGAGGGACGCTTCCTTTTGTTTGGCTGGAAGGCTTCTTGGGTTGGTCAGGGGACGCTTTGACCAACTCAGGAATACGGGTGGGATTGATTAAACTGCACGTTTGTTCTTTCTCACAGATGGGTAACTTATTCTCTTGTTGAGAGAACACCCCGCTGGGCTGTATTCTGGAGCACTGGGACTTGTTTGATCCCCAGGTGCTGAAAAAAGAATGTATGGTTTTCTTTTGCACCCAAGCCTGGCCTCAACATCGACTCTCCACTGGTGAACAATGGCCCCCAGAGGGTACTCTTAATTATAACACCATTCTTCAACTAGATACCTTTTGTAAACAGGAAGAAAGGTGGTCTGAGGTGCCCTATGTACAAGTATTCTTTTCCCTCAGGGACAACCCCCAACTGTGTAAGACCTGTCAGATAGATTCTGCTCTCTTGGCTGTAGTCACTTCCCTAAATGGTCGGGGATTCTCAAGGGAAACACCACCACTTAGTTCAAACCCTCCATCTACTTCTCCCACACCTTCCTCCATGTGTTCAGAAAACCCCAGGAGAGAGGCTGTCCCAAGAGTTTTTTCTGGTCCTACGCGACCCCCAGAAGGCAACCACATCCTTCTCTGTGTCCCTTGGTTGAGACTGCAGGGGGT
>CAUYON010082535.1:0-46261 GCA_963573935.1 Arctocebus calabarensis
TTCCTGGGCTCAAGCGAGTCTCTTGCCTCCGCCTCCCAAGTAGCTGGGACTACAGGCGCCCGCCACAACGCCCGGCCATATCTGTTTTGGTTGCAGCCGTCATTGTTGTTTGGCGGGCCCGGGCTGGATTCGAACCCGCCAGCTCAGGTGTACATGACTGATGCCCTAGCCCTTTGAGCCACAGGTGCCGAGCCTGTAAACATTTTTAAATGTGGTAATTTAAAGAAAATTCATTACCAATGAAATAAAACAAATTATATCTAAAATTTTTATGTATAAATTGTTTGGAATTTTTTTAGGAAATAGGGCTAAGGGAGAAGCCCATCAGATTATCAAATAGATCAATTACCCCCAAATACTAAAAGCCACGAAATTAGCTTGTATAACTAAAACTTATTTTTAAAGGCTTTTTTTTAGAGCCCTCTGGCTTCATAGCACAATTGAAGGAAAGATGCAAGAGCTCCAAGTGGCAATTATGGACTTCCTATCCCCATATTATCAGTATCTCCCTTCAGAGTGGTACACTTGTTACAACTGGTGAACCTAAATTGACATGTCATCATCACCCAAAGTCTATTACTTACATTAGGGGTCACCCTTGGTGTTTTACATTCTATGTGTTTGGGGCAAATTTATAATGACGTCTGTCCACCTCTACAGTATCACACAGAGTAGTTTCACTGCACTGAAAACCTGTGTTATTCATTGTCTTCTCCCTAACCTCTAGCAATTATCTGTTTAATGTTTCCATAACTTTGCCTTTTCCAGAATGTCCTATAGTTGGAATTAAACAGTATGTAGCCTTTTTCATATTTGTTTCTTTCCCTTAGTAATGTACGTTTAAGTTTTGTCCACATTTTTTCACGTCTTGATAGATTTTTATTACTGAATACTAAGTGTGTCGTCTAGATGGGCCACAGTTTATTTACCCATTCACTTATTGAGGGATCTCTTGGTTGCTTCCAAGTTTTGACACTTGTGAGTAAAGCTGCTGTAAACATCAGTGTGCACGTTTTTGTGTAGACATAAGTTTTCCAACTCCTGTGGGTAAATACAAAGGATTGTGAGTGGTAAGAGTATGTTTAGTTTTGTAAGAAAACACCAAACTGTCTTCCAAAGTGGCTGTACCATTTTGTATTCCCACCGGCAATGAATGAGAATTCCTGTTGTTCTACATCTTTGCAGGCATTTAGTGTTTAACTTATACTCTTCCCCCTGTTGACCTCAGTGGAAGAAGTCACTTTTCTTCTCTTGATGTTTAAAGGGATTATTGGAGATTTCCTCATGCATATGTTGTATCATTTTAGACTCAATTTTTAGAGTCTAGATTTTGGGAAAAGCAAGAGAAACTGTTAAACTAGGTATTTTTGTGTATTCTCTTTGAATCTTCTCAGCAGCCTTGTAATATTAGTATTCCTAAATTATAGATGAGGAAACTGAGTTTTAGTTTATATTCTAATAAAACTATTTAGTTTATATTTATAGTCAGTGAGGACAGGAGAAACATTAGACTCCAATACATAATATTTCTCCTGTTCTTACTGACTATACTTTAGAATTATATTCAGCTTTTTGACACCCAGAAATTAAAGTGGGCCAAGAGTCAAGGTATTATTAAAGTTTTTTTCATAGTAGCACCATCAAAAGAATTTTGATTAAAAGAAAAAAATGGAACAAGCTATTAGGGCAAAACCAAAATAAAATCTTAAAGTCTCAGTAGAATAAGTAGATGAATAGAAGGAAAGCAGGGGGTTGATCTTTTTACTTAGTACAAAGGCTTTTGACATTTATGACAAAGTAGTTACGTTCATAAACTGATTTTAAATTAGCACAGGTACATAAGGCAGTACTGCTATTTAATAGAAGACTAATAACACTATATACTAAGAGATAATTTTTAGCTTTAAATGTTTATACAATCATTATTGTTGAAGCCTCCTAACTTCATGAAAATAAATTTTTACTACTGAGATTTAGCTGTATAAATATTAATTAACCTGCAGTATGTAGTGCTGTATGTAGTTGATTAGAGTAAGATTAATTTGTATTACTAGTTAGAAACTCAAACAACTGGATTTATCAAACTACTGAAATTAAGATGATTCGATAATTGTGATTTTATGTGTTAATGTGAAAAGATAACGTTCTACATAATTATTTACATATGTGTTTTTTAAGATGATTATTTTTCAAAGATAATATGTGACAGATTTGGAGTTTCAATTTATTGATGTATTAGTAATTTAAAGAGAAATTTTAGTCTTTTGCATATTTAAGAAGATTTATCTGAGGTTATTGTGAAGTAAGCACATTTTGTTTATGCATGTTAACTACAGATACCCTGAGGATATTTTTGCTGTAACATATAAGGAAGCTTCTTACTGTCACCAAAGTAGATCTTTCCCTTCTTTTTTTTATTAAAATGATAATCATAGGGGCGGCTCCTGTGGCTCAGCGAGTAGGGCGCCGGCCCCATATACCGAAGGTGGCGGGTTCAAGCCCGGCCTCGCCTGAACTGCAAAACAAAAAAATAGTTGGGCGCTGTGGCGGGCGCCTGTAGTCCCAGCTACTAGGGAGACTGAGGCAAGAGAATCGCTTAAGCCCAAGAGCTGGAGGTTGCTGTGAGCAGTGTGACGCCACGGCATTCTACCCAGGGCGATAAAGTAAGACTCTGTCTCTACACACACACACAAAAAAATGATAATCATAGGCTGGGGGCGGTGTCTCACACCTGTAATCCTAGCACTGTGGGAGGCCAAGGCAGTCAGATTACTTGAGCTCAGGAGTTCAAGACCAGCCTAAGGAAGAGTGAGACGCCCAACTCTTAAAAATAGCTGATCGTTGTGATAGGCATTTGTAGTCCCAGCTACTTAGGAGGTTGAGGCAAGAGAATCACTTGAGCCTAAGAGTTTGAGGTTGCTATGAGCTAGGGTGCCCACAGCAACAAAATGAGACTTTATCTTAAAAAATGAAATGAAATGACCATCATATCTTTTATCCAACATCACAGTTTAACAAAAAAGCATATGAACTTCTAGAATTATGTTTATAGAAGTGATTATTTATTAAAAATATTTGAATATATGTAGGCATAAAACTAGTAAAAATAGTATAAGATGTTTATTGAGAAGAATAAATTTTTTTGAAAGATATAAAAAATGATAGGAATAAATGAAAAGTTATATACCATGTTAATTAGATTAGAAGACAACATTATAGGGTGGGCATGTTAATCCTAGCACTCTGGGAAGGCTGAAGCAGGTGAATCGCTTGAGCTCAAGATTTCTGGACCAGACTAAGCAAGAATGAGATCTCATCTCTACTAAAACTAGAAAAACTAGCCAGTCGTTGTGGTAGGTGCCTATAGTCCCAGCTACTTTGGAGTCTGAGGCAAGAGGATTTCTTGAGCCCAAGAGTTTGAGGTTGCTGTGAGCTATGGTGCCACAGCATCCTACCCAGGGCAACAGAGTGAGCCTCTGTCTCAAAAAAAGAAAAAAAAAAAAAAAAAAGATAACATTATAAATTGTCTATTTCCCCCAAATGAATATATAAACTCAATGCAATGCTAATCAGAGTGCCAACATGAACTGATTAACTTAATTAACATTTCAGATGAAAGAGTAAAATGATGCAAACAATTAAGAAAATTTGGAATAGGAAAATAAAGAGGCATGGAGGTATAGTTTACCTAAAGTACATATTGAGGTATGTTATATCTTCTAAACTATAGTATTCAAAACAGTGAAATATTGGTATAGGAACGATTATTGGATCAGATTAGAGAATCTTTTATATATGAAAATTTGACATGTAATAGAACTAGCATTGTAAAGCAGAGGAGAAAGGGCAGGCATACTATTCAGTAGATGGTGCTGTTACAATTGACTTCTCTATATCACCAAAGTAAATTTCAAGTAACTTAAGGAGTAAAAGGTCAAACGCAAAGCTCTAAAAGCAAAAGAAATTACATCAGAAACTAAAAGCATTGAGTAGTGCTGCTGAGTCTCTCTTAGCCTTCTTTTGGTTTATAATGTGAAGAGAGAAATCTGATTTTTCAATGGACAAATAAATTGTGGTATATAGTCATGCCCTGCATAATAATTTTTCAGTCAAAAATTGACCGCATAAATGACAGTGGCCACAATAAGATCATAATACTCTATTTTTACTATGCCTTTTCCATTTTTAGATATCTTTAGATACAAAAATACTTATCATTGCATTATGGTTGCCTGCAATATTTGGTATGATAACATGCTATACAGGTTTGTAGCCTAGGAACAATACCTACATACCTAGGTGGTATAGTCTGTCACACACCTAGCCTAGCAGTAATGACTGTATAGCCTAGGTGTGTAGTAAACTGTATCAGTTAGGTTTGTTTACATACAATCTTTGGTGTTCACACAGTGGTGAAATCACAGTGATGCATTTCTGAGAATGTATCCTCATCATTAAGCAAAGTGTGATTGTACTATAGGTGTGAGGAGAAACTTGCCCTTTCCCCCAAGAGTTCACTGAAAGATCAACTCACACTTAAGGGTAATTAGTAAGAGAAAAGATTTATTTACCATGCACATAGGGAGAAATCACAAAGTGATAACCCATTTTTCCAATGGAGCCAGTTATTTTAATTCGTGCCTTTTAGAGGAAAGGGGGAAATTGAAGAGTATAGAGCAAAGAAGGACAAAAGGATAGAGGGAAGTAAGGTTGACTTATAAATTAACCTGAGAGGCAGGTATTTATGGCTTGAATGATTTGGGCCAGGTCTGTATGCGTTCTTGACCATCATTCCTGCATTCCTCTCATGATCCTGCATGACTATATACTACAATTTATATTGAGATAACAGGAAGGAGGAAGGGGAGTCATTTGTCCCTTTGATCTTCCCGTCAGATCAATCCAGTATATGCAGATAGAAGGAAAGCCTTTTCTAGTGTTTCTTGACCTTGAATGGATTTCAATTCAAAATATGACCAGGGAGTCATATTTGGGGGTGAAGTTTTCTGAGTTCCTTCAGTATTCATACAATGAAATTCTATATAGAAAGTTAAGTGTTGGGGTGGCGCCTGTGGCTCAGCGGGCTAAGGCGCCAGCCACGTACACCTGAGCTGGCAGGTTCAAATCCAGCCCGGGCCTGCCAAACAACAATGACGTCTGCAACCAAAAAATGGCCAGGCATTGTGGCGGGCACCTGTGGTCCCAGCTACTTGGGAGGCAGAGGCAGGAGACTCGCTTGAGCCCAGGAGTTAAAGGTTGCTGTGAGCTGTGATGCTACAGCACTCTATCCAGGGTGACAGCTTGAGGCTCTGTCTCAAAAAAAAAAGAAAGAAAGTTAAGTGAATGATCAGAAATACGATTCATCCTGGATAAATCTCAAAGCAGTAATGAGCACAAAAAACAAGCAATCTCATGTCAACTAGACCCTGCAGTCATCTGAAGGCTTAATTGGGACTGGAGGATCTGATTCTAGGATGACTCACTACTAACATGGCTGACAAGTTCATGGTGGCTTTTAGTTGGGGACACCAGTTCTCCATGTTAACTTCTCCATAGGGCTATAGGATTGTTCTTACTATGTGGCCACTGGATTTCCCCCAGAGCAAGTGACCTAAGAAAACAAGGCAGAAGCTACATGGTTTTATGACATAGCCTTAGAAGTTATAAACTATCACTTCTATTTTTATATGATGTGGGATGGGACTACATAAGGGCATGAGTGCAATGATCCCTGATTTAAGATGGTTCAACTTATAATTTTTTCAACTTTATGATGGTTTATCAGGATTTTAAGTGCATTTTTTACTTACTATGAATTTCTTGGAAGGTAACCCATTGTAAGTTGAGAAGCGTCTGAACTGTCTTCATCCATTTTCTGCTGCTATAACCAAATATCACAGACTGAGTCATTTAAGAAAAGATTTATTTGGGTGACAGTTCTGAAGGCTGGGAAGTCCAAGATTGAGAAGTTACATCCTTTTCATCAGGAACCTGCTCCCTTAATAACTAAACTTCTTCCATGATAATAGGAAAAATCCTTTTGTGAGGATAGAACCCTCATGATCTAATTACCTTTTAAAGGTCCCACCTCTCAACATTGTTACAATGGCAGCTAAATTTCACTTTTGAGTGAATTGAGTGGAGTTTTGGAAGAGACAATCAAACCATAGCAAATACCTATAGGCAAGGACCATAGATAGCTATCTTGGAGGCTGGCTATCACAGTACTGATGTACTGTGTGTTGAGATATGTGTATGGGACATATGTATGTCTTGTCTGCCTGCATCCTTATATGTAAGTGTGTATCATTGATGGGAATGATAAATATCAACTACTAACTTTAAGATAGTGGTTTCCTTAGGAGAAAGAAAGATCACCCTGCCTTGGTGTGAAAAACTGAATTGGAATAAGGCTAGAATAAAGTAAGGACTGTAATCACAATGTAGCTTATAGAAGAAAGAGGTGGTCGTTGCCTAGGCTAAGGTAGTAGAGAGAGTTGGAGAGATTTCATGTTTTAAAAATAGAATGAAAAGACATGATGACTGATGAGATATGAGGAATGTCAGGTTCTGGCTTTAAGAACATTCAGGGCTGGGTACAGAAGCTCATATCTGCAATCCCAGCACTCTGAGAGGCCAAGGCAGGAGGATGTCTTGAGGTCAGGAGTTCAAAATCAGCCTGAGCAAGAGCAAGACCCCATCTCTACTAAAAATAGAAAAAAAATTAGCTGGGCTTGGTGGCACAGCCCTGCAGGCACAGCTACTTGCGAGCCTGAGGCAAGAGAATCACTCCAGCCCAGGAGTTGGAGGTTCCAGTAAGGTATGATGACACCATTTCAGCCTAGCTAGGGCAGTGGAGCAAGACTGTCTCAAAAAAAAAAATTAAAAAAAAATTAGGGAAAACAGGTAATTTTCAGACGTAGGAGAATTTTTTGTCTCCAGGAGAAAATGATTTTTTAATCAAATGATGAGATCTAAATTGCACTGGGTTGCACTATGTGACCTTAGGAATATTACTTAACTTTACTCAACTTTATTATTCTTAGCTATTCTAGCCTTATTCCAATTCAATTTTTCCTACCAAGGCGGGGTGGTCTTTCTTTCTCCTAAGGAAACCACTATCCTAAAGTTAGTAGTTGATATTTATCATTCCCATCAATGATATACACTTACATATAAGGATGCAGGCAGACAAGACACACAAATGTACCATACACATATCTCAACACACAGTACGTGAGTACTGTGATAGCCAGCCTCCAAGAAGGGTGTTTGTATGATCTCTCTTGCCTTCTAATGTTAAAATTCTATATCTCACATTTGTAAATTTGTAATAAATAAATATTACAGAAAGGGTGGAGGAAAAAAACAGACAGTAGCAAAATTATAAGCCACTGAAATCATGCATCGCATGAAATTCAGCTCTGCGTAGCTTTGCAGACAACACCCCACATGTTTCCTTATTGTACCAATTCCTTTTCATAGTAATTCCTCAAGATATAGATAAGTCATGTTTATCAGGTGATATATTTTAGTGGAGATTTTACCTATTATTTTGAACACCAACCAACCTCTTGAAGGCATTTTTAAAAGCATTTCATAAACATTTAAACAAATAACAAACATTTGTCTTTTATGATTTTTTTCAGCTCCTGTTGCCTCAAAGCCTTTTTTAAAGAATCTATTCCTTCTTCAACTCCAAATGTTTATAGTTCCTGCACTACTTTTCTACTCCTTTGAGCCACAGGTGCTGTCCAAGCACTACTTTTCTTAATCTACACAATTCCATGGTATTTTGTTTTTATGCCTAAATCTGTTGTCATGTTCTGGCTCTGAGCGTTCATATTAAGTTTTCCATAATGTTTAGGTTTCTTTTAGGCATATTACTGTAGAACATATTTAGATATTTCTTATTTTCTTCATATGGAGATTAAAGCAAAAGAGCAAAAACATCTGGCAAAAGAGCAAAAACATCTGACGAAAGAGCCACTTGGTGCAGTTTACGCTTTAAAAGAATATTTTGTCTCTAAAGAATAGTAGCTAACAACTGTCATTAGCTTGTATGCCCACTGTGACTTCACTACAAGTGAAGTATTGTTTATGTTGTTAAACTGGAGGGAGGAAGTTTGGTAATTGTTGCAACTTGAGTTGCAAACCAAAAAATACAACATTTACATTACAATCTAGTGTGTGGGAAAGAAGGAGACCTAGGGATTTATTTCAAAAGCAGTCTTATAATAAATGTTTATAAGCTCAGAAATGTGTTATTCTGTACAGTTTCTCAAAGCATTTGTATTTCATTTCTTTGAAAGGCATCATGCTCTTTAAAGGAAAGAGTTAAATGAGGTATGAAAGATCTTCATTTTGCTGTTGACTTAGTCTCTATTATTTTAAAACAGTAACCTCCAAATACTTATTTGTGATGGTTTTAGTAAAATCTTGCAAATATTATCTGTTTCAGAATCAGATTCCCATCATTTATTTCAATTGATCTCTACTTCTTGAGATTTTGTTATAGAAGTTCAGCATTTGTCCTTCAAACCCACATCAGAAAAAGAGGGACAAGTGGTTTGAGGAGAAGAGAAGAAAAGTTTTTTATTTTGCCAAAAGGAAGAAAATGGCAGACAGTGTTCTCAAAATCCATGTTCCTGTTCTGAACAGAAGCACAGAGCTTTTAAAGGTTCTGATCCCATAATTCAATCTTAGACCAAGACGATCTTGTGGCCTCTGCACATCCTGTCTTCACCTAAAAAGATCTTGTGACCTTGCCCAGATGATTCC
The DNA here is from genome assembly GCA_963573935.1 of Arctocebus calabarensis. Classification (NCBI taxonomy): domain Eukaryota; kingdom Metazoa; phylum Chordata; class Mammalia; order Primates; family Lorisidae; genus Arctocebus; species Arctocebus calabarensis. Next base: position 8,782 of record CAUYON010082535.1, read on the forward strand.
CTCAGGCTGTCTCCTGTGGCAGAAAGAACAAGAGACAGTCCCTGCCCCTCCTGACCACTGGCTTGAGGTAGGGACGTAGGCTTCAGTTGCCAAAAAGCTGGGGAGACAGAAAAATATTTTTGCTTTTTTTCCGCCAAATAGAAAAGGTATAAGAGGGGGTAAAAATACCAGTTGAATAAAGTTAATTACTTAATGATGATCACCCCATCATTATTATTCCCTATAGAAGAAGATGGAAATATTCACTTCAGTAGTTCTGATTTCAAGTGTAGGAGCAAGGGGAAACTTATCTTTTCCTCCAAAAGTTTGCTGAAAGATCAATTCACAATTAAGGCAGATTAATAAGAGAAAATATTTATTTACCATGCACATGAGGAGAAATCACAGAATAATACACCAAATTTTCAATGGTGTTCAGATATTTTTATACTTGCCTTTTATAGGGGAGAGGGGAAATTGAAGAGTATGGGGTAATAAATGATTGCTACGGAGGGTGAATTGATGGGGAAGGGGAAAGATCAACTTTTTAAAGATCAGCCTGAGAAACAGATACTATATTTTATATGATTTGGGCCATGTCTGCTTAAATTCTTAACCTTCATTCTTGCAATATGTTAAGATAACAGGAAGGGGAAGGAAAGTCAGGTGACCCCTTTGAGCTTCCCATCTGGTCAGTCTGTCTAGTTTATGCAGATAGAAGGAAAGCCCCTTCCAATAGTTCTTGACCTTGAATGGCCTTCAATTTAAAATATTCTTCATACCAGGGAGTCATATTTTGGGATGAAATTTCCTGAGTTCCTTCATAAGGAAATGGTGGATTGACTGCTAAGATTCTTTTAGAAAAGAGAAAGAAAATTTAAAGGACAAGTTTTTTTGAAGGAAAGAGAAAGCATAACAGAATATACCTTTTGACTCTTAAAAGATGAAAATAAAGAAACATTATCATTTATGTATAAGGTAGTATGCTAAGTGTTTTAATCATTTTCTTTCATTTATTCCTCACAAAAGCTCTATGAATTAGGGATTAAACCTTTTTCATTTTTTTTGAGACAGAATCTCACTCTGTCTACCTTGGTAGTGTGCTGTCACATCATAGCTCACAGCAACCTCAAACTCTTGTTCTTAAGCAATCCTTTTGCCTCAGCCTCTCGAGTAGCTGGGACTACAGGCACCTACTACCACGCTTGGCTAGTTTTTCTATTTTAGTAAAGATGGGCTCACACTTGCTCAGACTGGTCTGGAATACCTGGGTTCATGTTATCTACCCACTTGAGCTCCCAGAGTGCTAGGATTACAGGCATGAGCCATCAGGCCAGCCTTAAAACCATTTTAAATACAAAAAAAAAAAAAGTGAATCTCAGAGAAATTGCATAGAATGCCCAAAGTTACAAAGCCAGGATTCAGTCCCAAATTTGAGTCTAAAGCCTATTGTCTTTTTCTCACTGCTAACATCATCTTTAAATGCTTAGTTGCTCAAGTAAAATGTTTTTATTTAAATATTTATTTACAAAATTAATTTGAAAATTATTCTGAAAGAGGGTTATTCTAGCAATATTTTACTGACAAAGGCTTTGTAAATCAAGATTTCAGAGGAAAAAGGTAAGGAAATTAAGAATTCTGGGAGGGGAGGGGGGAGGGGAGAGGATGGGTTGGAGGGAGGGCAATTGGTGGGATCACACGGTGCATCTTAGAAGGGTACTGGTGAAACTTATTAAATATAGAATATCAATGTCTTCATTTAGTGATTAAGAAAATGCCATGAAGGCTATGTTTAACAGTTCAACCAAAATATATCAGATTGTATATGAAGTCAGCACATTGTGCCCCATAATTTCACAAATGTACACAATTATGATTTAATACAATTATAAAAAACAAACAAACAAACAAAAAACTTTAGGCCAGTGCTACAGTAACTTAAAGAGCAAGAAGAAGTGAAAAGAAAATTACAGTAAGGAAATAGACACAAGAAAGCACTTGAGGAAGAATCAGCAGAATAATCCTGGCAACATGAAATCCCATGGAACATTGTCCAAAATTTATCATATCCTAGGACACAAAACAAACCTCAGTAGGATCAAAAGAATTGAAATTCTACTTTGCAACTTTTCAGACCACAAGGCAGTATAAGTGGAACTCAACTTCAACAAAAATGCTCAACCTCACACAAAGGTATAGAAGTTAAACAACCTTATGCTGAATGACACTTGGGTGCAGGAAGAAATGAAAAAGGAAATCGTTAACATCCTTGAGTATAACGACAATGAAGACACAAACTACCAAAACCTATGGAATACAGCAAAAGCAGTCCTGAGAGGAAAATTTATCCTTTAGAAGCCTACATGCGAAAAACAGAAAGAGAGCATATCAACAAACTCAAAAGCCATCTGATGGAATTGGAGCAAGAAAAACAATCGAAGCCTAAACGCATCAGAAGAAAAGAAATATCCAAAATTAAATCAGAGATCAATGAAATTGAAAACAAAAGAATTATTCAAGGATTAACAAAACAAGGAGTTGGTTTTTTGAAAAAAGAAATAAAATAGATAGGCCTTTGACCAGACTAACTAGAAGTAAAAAGGTAAAATCTCTAGTAACCTCAATCAGAAATGATAAAGGGTAAATAACAACTGATGCTACAGAAATACAATAGATTATCTCTGAATACTACCAGAAATTTGACAATGTGAAGGAAATGGATCAATATTTGGAATCACACCCTCTCCCTAGACTTAGGCCAGATGAAATTGATCTGAATAGACCAATTTCAAGCACTGAGATCAAAGAAACAATAAAAAATCTCCTACCAAAAAAATGCCCTGGTCCAGGTGGCTTCACATCAGAATTTTATCAAACTTTCAACAAAGAGCTTATTCCTATATTACAGAAATTATTCCAACAATTGAGGAGGAAGGAATCTTCCCCCAATATGTTCTATGAAGCAAATATCACCCGGATACCAAAACCAGGTAAAGACCCAACTAAAAAGGAGAATTTCAGACCAATTTCACTAGTGAATATTGATGCAAAAATTCTCAACAAAATATTGGCCAGTATATTATAGCTTATCATCAAAAAAATCATACATCATGATCAAGTAGCTTTCATCCCAGGAATGCAGGGTTGGTTTAATATTTAAAAGTCCATAAATGTTATCCACCGTACCAACAGAAGCAACTACATGATCTTCTCATTCGATGCAGAAAAAACATTCAATAAAATTCGGCATCCTTTTCTAATTAGAACACTGAAGAGTATAGGTATAGGTGACAAATTTCTTAAACTGATCGAGGCTATCTATGATAAACCCACAGCTAATATTTTACTGAATGGAGTAAAATAAAAGCTTTTCCTCTTAGAATTGGAACCAAACAAGTTTTTCCTCTGTCACCATTTCTATTCAACATAGTGCTGGAAGTTCTAGCCAATACAATTAGGCAAGACAGGAAAATAAAGGGCATCCAGATGGGTGCAGAGGTCAAACTCCCTTTTTGCTCATGATATGATCTTTTACTTAAGAGAACCTCAAAGACTCAACTACAAGATTCTGGGAGGTCATCAAAAAATACGGTAATGGCTCATGATATAAAATCAATGTCTACAAGTTGGTAGACTTTGTGTATGTCAACAGCAGTCAAGATGTGAGGTTAATTAAGGGTACAACTCCCTTCACCATAGCCTCCTAGAAAATAAAATTCTTAGGAATATACCTAACAAAAGAAGTGAAAGATCTCTTTAAAGAAAATTAAGAAACCCTAATAAAGGAAATAGCAGAGGACTTTACAAATGGAAAGAACATACCATGCTCATGGCTGGGAAGAATTAACATTGTTAAAATGTCTATATTTCCCAGAGTAATTTACCAATTCAATGTCATCCCTATTAAAATATCAACATCCTACTTACAAGACCTGGAAAAAATTATTCTGCGCTTTGGATGGAAGGAGAAAAAAAAAAACATATAGATAACGCAGATCTTAGTAATAAAAACAAAGCCAGGGGTATCACCATACCAGAATTTAGGCTTTATTACAAGGCCATACTGGTCAAGACAGCATAGTACTGGACAAAAATAGAGACATAGATACTTGGAATCATATAGAAAACCTGTAAATGAAACCAACAACTTACAGCTATCTAATCTTTGATAAACCAAAAAGGAGCATTCACTGGGGGAAAAATTCTCTATTCAATAAATGATACTAGGAGAATTTGCTATCCATATGTAAAAGATTGAAACTGAATGCGCACCTTTCTCCACTCAAAAGAATTGATTCAAGATGGATAAAGGACTTAAATTTAAGGCAGGAGATGATAAAAATCCTCAAAGAAAGAATTGGAAAAACACTGGAAGATATTGGCCTGGGGAAAGACTTTATGAGGAAGACTGTCATGGCAATAACTGCAACAATAAACAAATGGGACTTAATTAAACCAAAAAGCTTCTGTACAGCCAAGGAGACAACAACCAAAGCAAATAGACAACCTACACAATAGAAAAGGATATTTGTGCATTTTGAATCTGACAAAAGTTTAATTACCAGGATCTATACAGAACTTCAATTAATCTACATGAAAACAACCAACAATCCCATATATCAATGGGGAAGAGAGATGAATAGAATCTTCTCTAAAGAAGACAGATGAATGGCTAGTAAACACTTGAAAAAATGCTCATCATCCCTAAGTATTAGAGAAATGCAAATTAAAACCACCCTGAGATACCATCTACCTCCAGTGAGAATGGCCCACATCACAAAATCTCAAAATTGCAGATGCTGGCATGGATGTGGGGAGAAAGGAACACTTCTACACTGCTGGTGGGACTGCAAACTAATACAACCTTTTTGGAAGGAAGTATGGAGAAATCTCAAAGAACTCAACGTAGACCTCCCTTTTGATCCTGCAATCCCATTACTGGGCATCTATCCAGGAAAAAAAAAATTATTATGAAGACACTTGTACTAGGCTATTTATCGCAGCCCAATTTACAATTGCTAAAATGTGGAAACATCCTAAATGTCCTTCAACCCAGGAATAGATTGGTAAGCTATAGTGTATGTATAGCATGGAATATTACTCTGCCATCAAAAACAATGCAGACTTTGCAGCATTTGTACTAAGTTGGATGGGGGTAGAACACGCTATTCTTACTGAAATATCACAGGAATGGAGAAACATGAATCCTACATATTCAACTTTGATTTGAGTACAATTATTGACAATTAATGATACAGTGGGATATGGGGGAAAGGAGAGAGAAGACAGAGAAAGAAGGAGGGCGGGTGTGAGGGAAAGAAAACAAAATAAAAGGAAGGAAACTACTGACTAATTTTCACATAAATTGGATTCAATTTTGACCAAAGTACATTACTTAAACATTAATTTTTAATTCAACTTGTTAATATGTTGTTTAGGATATTGCCTCCTCACTTATAAGTGAAATATGTTTGTAATTTCCCTTTATAGCAATATATTTTCTCCAATTTCAAAATCAGGTATATTCAAATCAAGTAGAATTATTTTGAAATATTTCTTCTTTTTCTATTGTCTATAAGATTTGGCATGATCTATTTTTTATACTCTCCTTTACTTTTATTTGTATAATATTAGTTGTCTATTTTTTGAGACTTTGAAAAAAATAGGAAGTTAACTAATGAATTCATACTGAGCCTCAGAGTCAAAGCACTATATAATGTCTTATTTGATAATGTGAACATTACTTTCTTGGCATTATTATTACTCATGCTCAATGCTTACTATTTCAATGCAGTAATCGTCTGTTCTTTTTTCTGAATGTATTTATCTTCATTCATTCTTTACATGGTTTTTGTTTCTAGTCTAGTCCTTATCTTAAACATTGTTATTGTTATTAAATTTTAAGCCTTTTAAATTCTGTGAAGGTAAGAAAGGAAACCTAATTAACACATGTATATGTAAAAATAAAAATAAATAAAAAATAAGAAAACGATGAAACCGTAAGAAAGGAAAAAGCAGAGGACTTTAACAAATGGAAGAACATAACCTTGTTCATGGCTGGGAAGAATCAACGTTGTTAAAATGTCTATACTTCCCAGACCAATCTACTGATTCAATGCCATCCCTACTGACATACCAACATCCTATTTTCAAGACTTGGAAAAAATGATTCTGCATTTTGTATAGAACCTGAAAAAAAAAACGGTATAGCTAAGGTAGTTCTTAGTAATAAAAACAAAACCGGGGGCATGACCATTCTAGATTTTTGGCTGTAATATAAGGCCATAGTGGTCAAGACAGCATGGTACAGCACAAAAATAGAGACATAAACATTTAGAATTGAATAGAAAACCAGGAAATGAAACCAACAACTTACAACCACCTAAATATTTGATAAACCAAACAAGAACGTATACTCAGGGAAAGACTCCCTATTCCATGAATGGTGCAGGGAAAACTGGATATACAAATGTAAAAGAAACTGTACCCTCATCTTTCTCCACTACAAAAATTGATTCAAGATGGATAAAGGACTTAAATTTATGGCATGAAATGATGAAATCCTCAAAGAAAGCATAGGAAAAACACTGGAAGATATCGGCCTGGGGAAAGACTTTCATGGCAATTGCAATTGCAACAACAACAAATTTAAACACATGTGATTTAATTAAATTGAAAAGCTTCTGTACAGATAAGGAGGTAACAACCAAAGCAAATAGACAACCTACCCTATGGGAAAGGATATTTGCAAATTTGGATTCACACAAATACTTAATATATAGGGTCTATTGAGAACTCAAATTAATCCACATGAAAAAAGGCAACAATCCCATACATCAATAGGGAAGAGAAATGAACAGAACCTTCTCTAAAGAAGACAGATGAATAGCTAGCAAACATATGAAAAATTGCTCATCATCCTTAATTATCAGAGAAATGCAACTCAAAACCACTCTGAGATATCACCTAACCCCACTGAGAATGGCCTATATCACAAAATTTCAAAACTGCAGATGCTGGCGCAAATGTCTAAAGAAAGGAACACTTTTACACGGCTGGTGGGATTGCAAACTAATACAACCTTTTTGGAAGGAAGTGTGGAGAAACCTCAAAGAACTCAACCTAGACCTCCCGTTTGATCCTGCAATCCCATTACTGGGCATCTATCCAGAAGGAAAATAAATCCCTTTTATTATAGTGACACTTGTGCTAGACTCTTTATCACAGCTCAATTTACAATCGTTAAAATGTGGAAACAGCCTAAATGTCCCTCGACCCAGGAGTGGATTGATCAGCTGTGGTATATGTATACCATGGAATACTATTCAGCCATTAAAAAAACTGGAGATTTTACAGCATTTGTATTAACTTGGATGGATTTGAAGCACATTATTCTTACTGAAACATTACAGGAATGAAGAAGCATGAATCCAACGTATTCAACGTTGTTATGAGGACAGTTAATGGTTCAGTGAGTGGTGGGAGAAAGGAAGACCAGACAGAGAAAGAAGGAGCAAGGTGGTGAGGGTAAGGAAAAGAAAAAAAAAAAAAGAAAAGAAAATAGTGACTAATTCTCACATAAACAGTATTTAATTTTGATCTAAGTGCATATTTGAACAATAATTTTTAATTCAACTTGTTAATATGTTATTTTGTATATTGCATCCTCATGTATAAGTGAAATATGTCTGTAATTTCCCTTTATAATAATATATTTTTTTCCAATTTTAAAATCAGGTATATCCAGATGAAGCAGAATGACTTTGAGGTATTTGTTCTTTTTCTATTGTCTATATAATTTGGGACGATCTGTTTTTTGAAATTATCTTCTATTTTTATTTATGAATATTAGTTGTCTATTTTTTGAGACTTTGGCCGAAAAAAAGAAGTTAACTGATGACTCTGTATCTACTCTCAAAGTCAAAGCATTTTGTGATCAACAAAATTTTATCTGATGATGTGAATGCTACTATTTTTGCATTATTATTATTATTATTGCTCAATATTTTGTTGCAGCAATTGTCTGATTTCTTTTCCGAATTTATCTTCATTCACTCTTTACGAGGTTTTTCTTTCTAGTTCCTACCTTAAACAATGCTATTGTTATGAAATTTTAAGCCTCTTTAGTTTTGTGAAGGCAAAAAGTGGGAACCAAATAAACACATGTATATGTATAGAGGAAATTAAAAAAAAATAAAATTGCTATTCAGACCTTTAAGAAATTAAAATTATTACCTTTTACTGAATTATTGCCCAATAATGACTACCCTATGTATGGCTACAAAGAAGATTTGCTAAGTTTTACAGAAGTCATAGCCATTGAAATTTATAAATAGTATGGAAATGCTGGATCTGTTTTTGAGTTTTTATTTTTAAAATTTGTCCAACATGTTATTGAAGATTTCTTAGCCATTTGGACACATTAAAATTTAAATATTGTTTTGCACTTTTTATTGTGACAAATTTATTCAGATGTGATATACTAAACTAAACTGTCTGTTTATTTGTCTTTTTTGAAATTTAATTATTCCTGTTCTTTCTCAATGTCTCAATTTAATTTTCTGTACATTTTCCATAAATTATGGAAATAGGAATAACTGAATTATAAAGAAATGATGAGGCAATAAATGTGCATTTTTTCTTTCTGTGAAATTCTAATCCAGTCCTTCCTATCTCACTTCTTAAATTGTTTCATATACTCAAGAATATATCAATTCAGAGTTGTGCCATTGATTCCAAATTTCTCAAGGTAAGTTATTATTATTATTATTAGAATATATTTATTGGTGATAGTCTTCATTTTTTAAATAGATTTGGTCTCAGACTTATGTGATTCTACCTTCTTTGGTCTTTAGTTTCTCAATTAGAAACTAAGTATAAAAATTCTTTTTGTCTACTAAGTGAAAGTTTTTCAAGGAATCATGAGACAGAAGAATAATGTTCCAAATGAAATTACTATACATTCTAAGCATAAAATGTCATTAAAATGTAAAACATATTTAATAATGTTTTTTGTTAACACCAAAGTCACCTGAAGATTGCCTTCTCAGGACAAGTGAGTGATATAAGGTTATTAACTCTTCTTTCTAGAAAACCACAATGTTTCTTTTAATCATTTAACATACATAATTAAAAGATGGGCAGTATATTCATTAGATGTCAGAAATCAGCCTTTATAACTTCTGTAAATAACTCAAATTATTTAATATAATACCAAGGATTCTAACATTTAAGTGGAATATAATCTCATTTTTAATATTAGAGGACAGAATTATAGCTTTGATTATTTATATCTTATAGTAATTAAGTAAAAAGGGGAAGGCCATTAAATTCTGTGACATATTCTGATCTCAATACTTGAATATGTTCTTCAACCTGATATCTTTCAGCTGGAAATGGATAACAAACATTGAATTCAATATGGTGTGGTTTAATGATGTGTAGGAATTTTTTACAGAAAAATTAGGAGGAATATACCAGATTGCAGCCTCAATAAAAATGGTGATGATATTTCCCTCCTTATATTACATTTCCTGCAGCACTAGAACTGAGATTCCAGATGGTAGTTCACAGTACATACTAGCTGTACTTACTTGTAAAATGGACATAGAGTGAGTAGTATTCATATTAGAGTTATGCACTTTAAGTAAGATAATCTGTACAAAGTACTCATTACAATTACTAGCACTTATTAAAGATGCAATACATGCTAACAATAATAACAATAACAATAATAATAATAAACAGTGTTAAACACAATGCTACACAATTTCATAAATTTACTATAGAGAAATAAAATAGTAATCAATTTATACCCTTTATATAAAAATATAATGTTAATTATTTAATGTTTTAAAATTTATCATATCTCATCAAAAATTTCTATTCTGTTCTTCCAAGATTTAAATGGAAAGCTATTGAATTAAACAATGAAAACTAGTACTCAGAATGTCAATTTAAATAACCAGATTTGCACTTGATTAATACAATTGGATTATTATGTTAAATTATAATAAACTTAAGTTTTTAATTTTTAACTCTTCTACACAACTTCTAAAGAATATGAATTATCACTGACATGAGTTAATTTTTAGAATCTCATTACCAACACTATCGATATTTTTATTACTATAGCTATTGCTGATCAACATGTTTTCCATATTTTAAATTTACAATATAATTTCAATCTACTTAAAATCATTTTATTTGTGGACCTTAACTCTAATTGTGATAAAGAGATTTCTTATTCTAGGAAAAGAGTTAAAATTGAGTCACCTAAATCTACAGTTTTGGTGCAGGATGTAGTATTAAAATGCTGTTAAGAACAAAAGCTTGGGATGGCACCTATGGCTCAAAGGAGCAGGGTGCTGGCCCCATATGCCAAAGGTGGTGGGTTCAAACCCAGCCCTGGCCAAAAACTGCAAAAAAAATAAAATAAAATAAATAAGAACAAAAGCTTGAACACAAGTTATTCCTGTGATGTACTACTGCCTCTTTTCTACACCAACTGTTTGTCAGTTTCCTCAATGGTAAAGCATGAAAATTAATTATATCTGCATTAAATAAAATAACACATTTCATGCTATTCTGGTGACTAACACAGAGTGAAAGTTCAATGTGTTAGTCATAATAATTTCAAAAAATCTGAGATCTCATGAGGTAGATACTGTGGTAGATCAAACCACCTGTATCACATTTGTGTAGATATTGATCAACTCTACAACACTGTAGTAAAATATTGATTTTAATTATTCATTCTTGCATTAATCTTAACTTTGATGACTTGAATACTTTGTTATGTATTCTTAACTTATTTGGAAAATACATATTGTGCTCAATGTACTTTTATTCAAACACATCAAAGATATATCACACATTAAATGGGAATTCAAGAAGACTACCTAGTGCAACTCTATTAGTTAATCATGCAGATAACTACTTCTTGTCTTTTTAAATAATCAATTTTCTGCGAATGTTGTACAGAAGCCTCCACTATTATTGTGTTGTTCTCTATCTCTTTCATTAGGTCTAATAATATTTATTTTGTGAATCTGTGTGCTTTAGTATTGGGTGCATATATACTTAGTATCATAATTTCTTGCTGAATTGATCCATTAATCATTATACAAGGTGTCTGTTAAATTTGTGTGCAATTTAAATAGCTTACTATTTTAATTGTCTCTTTTTACTGTTTTTGATATAAAGTCTGTTTTATCTAGTGTAAGTTTAGCTACTCTTAATTTTATTTATTGTCTGTTTGTGTGGAACATCTTTTTTATATATTATTATTATTTGAATTTCAGATTGATATGAGTATACAAATTATTAGGTTACATTGTCTGCATTTCTTATGTAAAGTTTAAGTTGTAGTTGAGTCCTTGACCCCAGGGGTGTGCAATATACCCTTGCCTTGGGCACCTTAGGTGGAAATTTACCAATCACACTCCATCCTCCAAATTTTCATTTTCTTCCTCTCCTCTCCCTGCACTAGAATTCAAATTGTGTTTTTCTCTCACATAAATGTGTAGTTGTTTGTTGGTTTCACATTGGTATCGAGTACGTTGGATACTTGTTTTTCCATGTAATACTTTACTAAGAAGAATGTATTTCATCTCTATCCAGGTAAATCAAAAGATATAAGGTCACTAGCTTTTTTTAGAGGCTGAACAGCATTCCATGGTATTCATATACCACACTTTATTTATCTATTCATGCATCGAGCACTGTTTCACATCTATTTACTTTCTGTTTGTATGTGTCTTTATAGGCAAGGCAAGTTTTTGTAAGCAGCATATAGTTGAATCTTTTTTTTTTTGCTTTGTTTTCTATTGTTTACTTTTATTATGGATTAATATGAAGGCATAAACCATTAGATTATACTATGTGTGCTTATAAGATAAGGTCCCTGTTGTAGATGTTTTCCACACCCAGGATTTGTGCCATATAACCTTACATTGTGCCCATTTGGTGGGAATGCACCAATCACCCTCCCTACTTCCCTGTCACTCCTATCCCCCAACCTGAAGTAAATTGAATTTTTCTCTTGTGCAGGCATTTATTAGTTTGTCTACTGGTTTAGTATTAGGTACTGAGTACAATGGATATTTGCTTTTCCATTCTTGTGATACTTTACTAAAGAGAATATTCTCCAACTCTATCAAGGTTAATATAAAGATGTAAAGTCTCCATATTTTCTGTGGTTTCGTAGTATTTCATGGTGTATATTATGTCACAGATTATTAATCCATTCATTTGTTGATGGGCACTTGGATCATTTTTACACCTTGGCAATTGTAAATTGAGCTGTGATAATCAAGTGCAAGTGTCCTTATAATACAATGATTTTGTTCCTTTTTTAATTAGATCATAACTGTGTACATTACTGCATTTATAGGGTACAATGTGCTGATTTTATATACAATTCGGAAAATTTACACGGAACTTGTTACACAGCATTCACCACACTTATTTAATTGTTGTATTAATGCATTTATACTGTACTCTTAATATATTTGAAATGTATATGCACAATAGGTGTGGTCCCACTGATTGCCCTCACTCCATCCAGCAATCCCCCTCCCCTCCCCTAGCCCTCCACTTCTCTCTTTCTTTGGGGGCTATTCATGTTGTATCTTTTGTGTGAATATGTGGGTGATTATATATTGATTTCATAATTGTATTGAGTACTTTGGATATTTTATTTTCCATTCTTGAGATACTTTACTAAGCAGAATATAATCCAACCCAATTCATGTAAACACAAAAGAGGTAAAGTCTCCATCTTTTTTATATGGCTGCATAATATTCCATGGTATACACATACCACAATTTGTTAATCCATTCATGGGTCCATGGGAACTTGGGCTGCTTCCATGACTCGGCAGTTGTGACTTTGGCTGCAATAAACATTCTTGTGCAAATGTCTTTGTTGTAAAGTGATTTTTGGTCATCTGAATATATACCTAGCAGAGGAATTGCAGGATTGAATGGCAGGTCTACTTTTAGCTCCTTAAGTGTTCTCCAAACTTCCTTCCAGAAGGGACGTATCAATTTGCCTTCCCAGTAGCAGTGCAGAAGTGTTCCCTTCTCTCCACATCCACACTAACATCTGTAGTTTTGAGATTTTGTTATATGGGCTAATCTTACTGGAGTTAGATGACATCTGAAAGTGGTTTTGATTTGCATTTCTCTGATGATTAAAGATGATGAGCATTTTTTCATGTGTCCGTACTCCATGCACTTGTCTTCTTCAGAAAAGCTTCTGTTCAAGTATCTTGCTCTCAATTTAATAGGATCATTTGTTCTGTTCTTAGTAATAAGTTTCAGTTCTCTGTGGATTCTGATTGTCTGACCTTTGTCAGAAACATAACCCACAAATATCTTCTCCCATTCTGAGGATTGTTGACTTGCTTTACATACTGTGTTCTTGGCTGCACAGAAGCTTCTTAGTTGGATCAGGTCCCAGTAACGTATTTTTGGTGTTGCTTCAATTGCTGGTGTGTGTGTGGGTCCTCCTCATAAATTATTCTCCCAGGCCAATTTCTTCAAGTATATCCCCTGAACCCTCTCCAAGAATCTTTATAGTTTCATGTCTTAAATTTAAATCTTTTATCCAGTGAGAGTCATTTTTTGTGAATGGTGAAAGGTGTGGGTCCAGTTTCAGTCTTCTGCACATTGCCAGCCAATTCACCCAGCAGCATTTATTTAATAGGGAAACTTTCCTCTAATTTTTGTTTTTGATAGGCTTATTAAAAATCAAATGATGACAAGTGTTTGGGTTTGTCTCTTGGTTCTCTATTCTGTTCCATGTATCTACCTCTTTGTTTTTGTGCCAGTACCATCCTGTTTTGATCACTGTAGATTTGTGGTATAGTCTGAAGTCTTGTAGCAAGATTCCTCTTGATTTGTTTTTATTTCTGAGTAATGTCTGGGCTATTTAAAGTTTTTTTATCAGAAAAATAGTACAGAAAAGTACTATTTTTCTGTATCTTTAAAGTATGATAATATTATTTTAATGGGAATTGTATTAAATTTATATATTGCTTTGGGGAGTATGGATATTTTAACAATGTTGATTCTTCCCAGCTGTGAACATGGTGTGTTTTCTCCATTTGTTAACATTTTCAACTATTTCTTTTCTCAGAGTTTCATAGTTCTCTTTATAGAGATATTTCACCTCCTTTGTTAGGTAAATTCCCAAATATTTCATCTTATTTTGGACTACTGTAAAAGGAACAGAGTCCTTGACTCTTTTTTCTGCTTGACTGTTGTTGGCATATATAAAAGTTACTGATTTGTGAGTATTGATTTTGTATCCTGAAACACTGCTGTATTCCTTGATAACTTTTAAGTGTTTTGAAGTTGAGTCCTTAGGGTTTTCCATGTATAAAATCATATCATCTGCGATGAGTGAGAGTTTGATATCCTCTGACCTTATTTGGATACCCTTGAACACCTTCTCTTGCTTGATTGTGAAGACTAAGGCTTCCATTACAGTGTTAAATAGTAGAAGAGACAATGGGCATCCTTGCCATGTCCCTGATCTGAGTTGAAATGTTTTCAATTTTACTCCATTCAATATAATATCGGCTGTGGGTTTGCTGTAGATGGCCTCTATCAGTTTCAGAAATGTCCTTTCTATACATATTTTCTTAAGTGTTCTGATCATAAAAGGATGCTGGATGTTATCAAAAGATTCTTCTGGATCAATTGAGAGAATCATGTGGTCTTTGCTTTTTATTTTGTTTATGTGATGTATTATGTTTATAGATTTACGTATATTAAACTCTCCTTGAGACCCTGGGTTCAAACCAACATAGTGATGGTGTATAATTTGTTTTCTGTGTTGCTGGATTCTGTTGGCTAGGATCTTATTGAATAATTTTGCATCTATATTCATTAAATATATTGGTCTATAATTTTCTTTCCTTGCTTGGTGTTTTCCTGTTTAGGGATCAGGGTGATACTTTCTTCATAGACTATGTTGGGAAGTAGTACTTCTTTTTCTATTTTTTGGAAAAGGTTATGTAATACAGTTATTAATTTCTCTTTAAATGTTTGGTAAAATTCTGATGTGAAGCCATCTCCTCCTGGACTTTTCTTTTTGGAGGAGGTTTCATATAGTCGATGCTATTTAATTGCTTGATATAGGTCTATTCAGAATTTCTAATTCTTTGTGGCTGAGACTAGGAGGGTGGCATGTTTCCAGATATTGGTCTATTTCCTTAAGATTGTCATATTTCTAATAATAGAGTTTTGTATAATATTCATTAAGGATAATTCGAATTTCTGTGGTGTCTGTTATTTCCCCTTTGTCATTTCTATTGATGATATTAGGGATTTTAATTTTCTGTTTCCAGTTTGGTTAGTCAAAGTTTTATCAGCTTTATTAATTTTTTCAAAAACACAACTTTTTGATTTGTTGATCTGTTGAATGATTCTTTTGTTTTCAAGATCATTTAATTCTGCTCTAAGTTTTGTTATTTATTTTCTCCTGCTGAGTTTGGGGTTGGAATGTTCTTCATTTTCCAGTTGCTTGAGATGGCCCATTAAGTTGTCAACTTCCTCACTTTCCATTATCTTTAGTAACACTTAGAAAGCTATAAATTTCCATCTTAGTACAGCCTTTGCAGTATCTTACAGGTTCTGATAATTCATGTCTTCATCGTAATTTTTTTCCAGAAATTTGGTAATTTCATTCTTAATGTTCTCTATGACTCAGCTACCATTCAGCATAAGATTATATAGTTTCCATGTCTTTGTCGGAGCATGAAGATTCCTGTTGTCAAGTTCACCTTTTATTCCATGAGGGTCTGGAAAAATACAAGAAATAATTAGTATCTTTTAAATTATCTTGGGTTAGACTTGTGACCTAAGCTGTGATAAATTTTGGAGTAAATTTCATGGACTGAAGAGAATAATTTGTATTTTTGTTGTTGTTGTTAGGATGAAATGTTCTGTAGAGGCCTGTTAAGTCCATTTGTTCTAGGGTCAAATTTAAGGCTAAAATTTCCTTAATTCGTTTATTCTTGGAGGATCTATCCAACACTGCCAAAGGGGTGTTGAAATCTCTGACTATTATGGTGGTGGAAGACATGAAATCATTCATATCCGTCAGGGTCTCCTTTATAAATTGAGGAACATTCTGGTTGGGTGCATAAATGTTCATAATTGAAATCTCTTCACGTTGAGTGTTTCCCTTGACAAATATGTAGTGAACATCTTTATCTTTCTTTGTTTATCTTATCTTAAGATTGTCATATTTCTAATAATAGAGTTTTGTATAATATTCATTAAGGATAATTCAAATTTCTGTGGTGTCTGTTTGTTTAAAGCCTAGTGTATCTGAGAATAAAATCGCAACACCTGCCCTCTCCTGATTTCTGATTGCCTAAACTGTAAATGACCATCCCTTCACCCTGACTTTATTTTTATCCTTTAAGGTAAGATGAGATTCTGGTATGCAACAGATATCTAGTCTGAGTTTATGTATACAGTGGGCCAACCTGTGCCTCTTTAGAAGACAATTTAAACCATTCATGTTAATTGAGAGAACTGATAAGTATGGTAATGTTTTAGGTGTCAAATTTCTCAAAAGTCCAGTGGACATTTTTAATTCCTTCACCATTGTGAAAGTTGAGTTTTGATCAACAATTTCTGAGAGAGCTTACTTTGGTGGTAGAGCATTGTGATGATCATTGTGGAGGATGGGTCTTAGAGAATCCTGGAGACCCGGAGTTATGGCAAAATTCTTCAAGATGTATATGTCATTAAAGTATTTGATTTCTCCATCCCAAATTAAACTCAGTTTAGCTGTGTACAGGATCCTGTGCTAAAGTTGTTTTGTTTTAGGAGATGAAAGGTCAATAATTAGCCTCTTCTGGCTTGGAAAGTTTCAGCTGAGAGATCTGTAGTCATTATAATATTCTTCCCCTCCTAGGTTATGATTTCCTTATATCTGATATCTTGCAGAATTTTCTATTTCATGGTAAATGTGGCAAAGTTAATTACAATGTGTCAAGGAGATGTCTTATTTAGATTGAGTCTTGCTAGGCTTCTGAAACTGTCTGCTATCTGAATTTCAGTATCTCTTGCCATTCTTGGGACATTTTCCTCTATTATATCTTACAGTAGAGAACCTGTGCCTTTGGGAACATCCTCTTCTCCTTTAGGAATTCCTATAATGTGAATGTTTGCTCTCTTGGCGTGGTCCCACAACTCTCCCAGGGAATGATACATTTTTGATCTCCACTTCTCTACCTCTTTGGCAGTGTCCAAGAGCATTGTCTTCAATGTCAGGGATCTATTTTTCTTCCTGCTTCATTCTGTTACTGAGGGATTCTACTGTATTTCTCAGATCTTGGAGGGCTACAATTTCTTGCCTCATTATGTCAAGATCTTTGGAGATTTTGCTTTTGAATTCATTGAATTCTTGAGACAACTTCTTAATTTCTCCTTGAATTTATAATTTCAGTTTTACTTGCATTCTCTTAATCTTATTTGTCATCCAAATTCCAAACTTGATTTCTGACATCTCAGCCATTTGTTTATGAATGGGATCTTCTGTTGTGTCTCCTTTGTCATTCTTTGGGGGAGTTGATATACTCTGATTACTCATGTTGCCAGAGATTTTCTGCTGATTCTGCCTCATGGTTATTTTTCACCGTGTCATTACAGAAGCTGGTAAGGTGAAATTTGAATGAGGGTTCCTGGAGTTGTAATTAACCAGCCCTTTACCAAGGAGCTGGGACTGGAGACGATGGCTTTTCCCCTTCAGCTTCCCATTTAGTACTGTAGTCTGAGTCTCTTGGGGACCTGCTGGGGTGATGGGGCTAGGTGGCTCTAGCTCAGCTAGTCTCTATTCAATCGTAATTAATCAGTGGCTTTTGGCTGAAATCTCAGCTGTGGAGAAATACAAGCAACTAAGTCATCCCGTTCCCCACATCAACAACTGGAGGAGGAGAATCAGACCCTCCCACTATAAAACAGCCGGGACACACCCTTGGATGGTCCCTGGGTAATAAGTTCTGGTCAAGAGTTCCAAATCAATTTTCCCAGTTAGCACAAATCCAGAGCAAGTGGGAGAGATCAAAAGGTCTCCAACAACTGGACATCAGGGGTCCACTGGCAGCACAATTGTAATTCTCCCCAGTACTCCTTGGAGTCAGAAAGGCTCACCCAGCAAAAAGATTACTCCAGGGGTGCTGGTGCCTCCTTCTTCACCTTGCACCTGTGTCATGCCCAGTCACTGGTATCCCTGTGGGGTTGTGGGCAAGTTCCCTCCAATCAGCAAATGTGCTAAGGATTTATGCCTGCCAGAGTGAAAAGGGTGTCAGTGCCTCCTCAGCCAGGGCACTGTACTATGCAATCAGCCAGCAGGCAGAGCTAAAAAATGACTATCATGGGTGCTCATTGGAAACTCAGTATGTTCCACCTGTGTCTGTTCTGAACTGGGGGTTACTGTCACAGCACCAGATTCTCTCCCTCAAAGACCACACCTCTGCCCTGGCCACACTCTTTGTCTGGAACCTCTACACAGTGATGTCTGGCTCCCTCTGATGGCTGCCAGAATTGTGGAGGTGTCTTCCCCAAATTTGATGCCCAAGGGAGTGTGCCATCACCAGTAAGAAGTGCTGCCCTGGAAGGTCCGTGGAGCTGCCACCACAGTCATGGGTGGCACTGCCACAATCAGGAGTGTTGCCATGGGTCAGAGGTGTGGCTGGTGCCAATGGGACGTGCCCTCACCACCAGTGGGGGTGCACCCACTGTGGACGGATGTATCACCACTGTGAGTGGAAGGTGTAGCTGGGAAGGTTGATGGTGTAGTTGTCCTAGGTTGGAGGTGTGGCAGGCATGTCCCCACCCTACGTACTTTCTTTAGAGGCACAGGGCAACTCTCCCTCCCCTTGTGATTTCCTGCTTCTAGAGTTACAGCTTCAGCACATCTGTGGTGTAGCTGATGAGATGTCCAGCTCTAGCTAAAAGCCACCTGACACTCTGGGATCTGCAGGGAGTAAGCCTACAGACAACCAGGAGATGGGGGGAAGAGTGGACTGACAGTTCAGGAAGGCAGGGAAAATATTTGTTCAACATTTTTTTCTGGGCAAGAGACTTCTCTGTCTTGCAGCAGGATCTCTCTGGAGGAGTCCCGACCTTCAGCCACTCTCTCCCGTGAGGAGAAACAAGAGGTCTTCTGTTCACAACTAGCTTAGAGAGAAAGGCCACAGAGAGCCACTCTCATGGGGAGGGGCAGACCCTCATCCTCTTTGGGATTTTTTTTTGAGAGACAAAGTCTCACTATGTTGCCCTCGGTAGAGTTCTGTGGCTCACAGCTCATAGCAACCTAAAACTCTTGGGCTTAAGCATTTCCCTTGCCTCATCCTTCCCAGTAGCTGGGACTACTCACAATAAAGCCTGGCTTTTTGTTGTTGACGTTGTAATTGTTACATTTGTCATTGTTGTTTAGCTGACCCAGGCTGGGTTTGAACTTACCAGCCTTAGTGTATGTGGCTGGCGCCATAACTTCTGTGCTAGGGATGCTGAGCTTTGGGATGGATTTTGTAGCTGATATTTGCTTCCTGGAGTCCTAGCTTGCGTCTGTGGGAGTGACATGAACTTATCACTCTTCTCTCCTAGCTCAGCTCCTGATCTTCAGCTTTATTGGGTTGATTCTGGCTATTATTTCTCCAACTGGATGGGAGCGTCTGTTGAAAGCAGTCTCCAGTCAGCCATCTTGGCTCCTCCCCCCAAAATGATTTTTTTTTTCTTCTGGAGCGATGCCTACTACTGGGATTGCAGGATCAAATGGGAGGTCTATTTTGAGTTGTTTATGGATTCTTCATACACCTTTCCAAGGTGGGTATATTAGTTTGCAATACTACCAACAGTGTAAATGTATTCCCTTTTCTTCATATACCAGTCAGAATTGCAGCTTAGGGACTTCGTAATATAGGCTTTTCTCAATGGAGTTAGGTGACATCTCAGGGTGATTTTGATTTGGATTTTTCTGATGATGCAGGATAATAAGAATTTTTTTCATGTGTGTTGACCACTAGTCTGTCTTCTTTTCTTATTTATTTATTTATTTCTGAAACAGAGTCTCACTTTGTTCCCCCTGGTAGAGTGCCATGGCATCACAGTTCACAGCAACCTTAAACCCTTGGGCTCAAGTGATTCTCCTGTCTCAGCCTCCCAAGTAGCTGAGACTACAAGAGCCCACCACAACATATGGCTATTTTTTAAAGAAAAGGTCTCTCTCTGGCACAGGCTGGTCTTGAACTTGTAAGCTTAGGCAATCTATGTGTCTCAGCCTCCCAGAGTTCTAGGATTACATGTGTGGGCTACTGTGTCAGGGCCCAGGACTGGCCAGGTCTCAGGCCTGGCTTAACTAAGTTCTGGATGCGAACTGCTAAGTTACCTTGCTCAGGTCTCTTAGGTCTCTGAGGGATATCTACTTTAGCTGGAAAGAGAGAGAGAGAGAGTCTTAGAGAAAGTAAAGCAGTCTTAGAAAGATAGATCTTAGTCTTTAGCAGAGCTTAGTGATTTTTAGCAGAGAGATACCATGCTGTTGTTCTGCAGGCAGAAGAGGAGACAGAGTCAGAGTTAGTGACAGAATGTGCATGCTCCCGACTGCCTTCTCCTCCAGCCTAATATAAGGTTGATCTCATGCCTCTCAACACAACAGGTGTAGAGACTGCCAATTCACCACTGTTCTCATCTCGTGAGCTCTCATGCTTGTTAGGAGAGCTAAATCCCTCTCCATGCCCTTTCCACCAAGGTGTTCCATTATTGAGCTATACAGGTATTTCTTATAGGCTATACAAGCTGCTACACTACTGCATCCAGCCCGTCATCTGTTTTCTTTAGAAAAGGTTCTGTTCATGTTTCTTTCCTAGTGATAGATGGGATTGTTTGCTCTTTTTAATTTGAGTTCTCTGCAGAGTCTAGTTATCAAACTTTTGTCAGATTAGTAACAAGCAAATATCTTCTCTCACTCTGAAGGTTGTCTATATGCCTTAATTCTTTTGTCCTTACCTGTGTATAAGCTTTTCAGATTAATTAAGTCTCATTACTTCATTTTTGTTGTTGTTGTAATTGCCAATGAAATCTTCTTCATAAACTCTTTGCCTAGGTCAATGTCTTCATAAACTCTTTGCCTAGGTCAATGAAATCTTCTTCATAAACTCTTTGCCTAGATTTTTGTGCATGCCTTCTTTTAGGATTTTTATTATTTCATGTCTTAGATTAAAATCTTTTAACAATTGTGAGTCAATTTTTGTTAAGTGGTGAAAGCTGCTGGTACAGTTTTAGTCTTTTACATATGGTTATCCAGTTCTCCCAGCACCATTTTTGAATATGGATACTTTTCCTTAGTGTATGCATCTATTTAGTGTATTGAAGATTAGATATAAGGCTTGCTTCACTCCTGTGATATGAGGCTTGCATCACCTCTGTGTTTCCTAATCAATTACATATATCTATGTTTCTATTTTTGTTCCAATATCATGTTGTATGATCACTGTTGATTTCAAATATAACCCAAAGTCTGGTAGAATGATGTCTCTGGCTTTGTTTTAATTACTAAGAATTGCCTTGGCTATGCAGGCATTTTTCGGTTTTCATACAAAACAAAAACTATTTTTTCAAGTTCTTCAAAGTATGATTATGGTATTTATATGGTGATTACATTAAATCTGTAGATTGCTTTCTGTAGTATAGATATTTTAACAATGTTGGTTCTTTCCAGCCAAGAGCATGGTATATTCTTCCACTTGTTAAAGTCTTTTACTATTTCTTTTCTTAGGATTTCATAATTCTGTTTGTAAATATTCTTAGTCTCATTTGTTAGGCATATTCCCATTTATTTAATTTTCTTTGAAGCTGCTGTGAGGGGTATTGTGCCCTTAATTTGTTTCTCAACTTGACTGCTATTGGTATTTATGAAGGCTACTGATTTGTGGACATTTATTTTATACCCTGAGTTGTTACTGTATCTTTTCTATCATTTCCAGGAATCTCATGGTTGAGTCTCATGTTTTCTAAGTATATCATCAGCAAAAAGCAAATGTTTGATCTCGTTTGCCCCCATTTTGATGTTCTTAATATCCTTCTCTTGCATGATTGCCTTGGCTAGAACTTCCAAAATTATGTTGGATTGTAGTTGGGATAGTGTACATCCTTGTTTGGTTCTAGTTCTACGTGGAAAGGCTTTCAATTTTACTGCACACAGCATGATATGGGCTGTGGGTTTGTCACAGATCGCTTCTATCACTTTAAGAAATGTGCTCTTTATGCCTATATTCTTAAGCCTTCTTACTAGAAATGCATTTTGAATTTTGTTAAGTGCTTTTTCTGCCTCTATTGAGGTGATCAGATTGCATTATGTTTTTGCTTTTCTTTCTTTCTTTCTTTTTTTTTTTTTTTTAGAGACAGAGTCTCACTTTGTCAGTCTCGATACAGTGCTATGGCATCACAGCTCACAGCAACCTCCAGATCTTGGGCTTAGGTGATTCTCTTGCCTCAGCCTCCCAAGTAGCTGGGACTGCAGGCGCCCGCCACAATACCTGGTTATATTTTTGCTTTTCTCTATGTAGTAAATAATATTTATGGTTTCTTGTATGTTAAATCAACCTTATATCCCTGGGTAAAGTCTACTTGTTTGTGATCTATAGTTTATTTTATTAATGTGTAGCTGTATTATATTTGCTGGAATTTTATTGAGTACTTTTGCATCAGTATTTGTTAGTCAATTTTCTCTGTAGATCTTTTTTGGTTTCTTGTATGTTAAATCAACCTTATATCCCTGGGTAAAGTCTACTTGTTTGTGATCTATAGTTTATTTTATTAATGTGTAGCTGTATTGTATTTGCTGGGATTTTATTGAGTACTTTTGCATCAGTATTTGTTAGTTAATATTCTCTGTAGATCTTTTTTGGTTGGATTCTTTCCTGGTTTTGGTATCAGGGTGATGTTTGCTTCATAGAATGTGTTGGGGGAATTCCTTCATTTTAATATTTTGAAAAAAGTTATGCAATGTAGGTACAATCTGTTCTTAATGGTTTCATAGAATTCTAGTGTGAAGCCCTCTGATCCAGGGCTTGTTCAATTGTCTTTTGGAGCATTTTTATTGTTTCTTTAACTTCAGTGCTTGTTATAGATCTCCTCAGGATATCTACTTCTTCCTGGTTAAGTCTAGGGAGATTGTGTGATTCCAGATATTTGTCTATTTCCTCCACATTCTCAAATTATTTGGCACAGAATTTTTTGTGGTAATCAGAAATGATCTCTTATATCTCAGTGGTATTAGTTCTTCTTTCTCCTTTTTTATTTCTCATTGAGGTTATATATCTTATTTTTTCTGTTTATAGTTAATCTGCTGTGGTTAGTAAATTTAGTTAGTAAAGGTTAATAAATTTCATTTTTCTTTTAGAAGAACCAACTTTTTGTTTCATTAACTTTCCAGCCGATCATTTTTATTTTCAATTTTATTTAATTTTGATATGTTCAGTATTCATTTTTTCTGCTACATGATATTACTGAATATAGTTTATAGATGACTTGTGCTTTTTTATCCAGTCATCCTGCCTGAATGTCTGCCCCATGTTCCTTAGTGGGGAATTCCATCCATTCACATTTATTGAGAGAATCAATAAGTATGAGGGAGTTTTACCCATTCATTTTGTGAATGCCTAATGCTTAATTTCATCCCTTGAATCATTTGAAAGCTATGTTTCTCCTTTAGTTTCTTGGTGTCTTCTTTGCTGGAGGTCCATTGTAACTGTCCGTCTGAAGAATAGGTCTGAGTATTTCCTCCGGAGATTATCTTGTTATGGCAAATTTTTTCAGTGTTTGCCTGCCAGTTGAAGACTCTATTTCTCCATTGAATTTGAAACTTGGTTTAGCAAGATACAGAATCATGGGCTGAAAATCGTTTTGTTTAACGTTAATGTTAAATGACCCCACTCTTTTGGTTCAAAATGTTTCAGCTTAAAAGTCTACTTTCAATCTGATGGATTTGTCTCCACAGGATTCTTGTGTTTATTCTTGGCTGCTTGTAGAATGGTTTTTCTTTTAATTTGACCTTTGCTAGTTTCATTAAAATATGAAGATCCTTTGTTTTGTCCATGGAAACTGGAGTTCAATATCTATCTAATAGGACAGTGTCAGAATTTTTTTGTGATAGTTGGTAATATTTTATTTATAATATCCTGATACAGGGCTTCTATTTCTTTTGATCATTGTTCTTTCACACCAAGCATAACTATAATTCAGAAAATAAACAAAATAATAAGCTGTTTTTTCAAAAAGGTACACAAAATTTAGAAACTTTTTGCCAGATTAAGCAGAAACAGAAAAGTAAGATCTCTAATAACCTCAATCAGAAACAACAATGGGAAAAATAAAAATAGATACCACAGAAATGCAAGAGATTATCTCTGATTACCTCAAACAGCTCTATGTCCAGAAATTTGATAACATGGATGAACTGGACAAATATTTGGAATCACACCACCTTCCTAGACTTCATCAGGAAGAAATAAACATACTATATAGACCAATGAGGAATAGCAAGATTGAATCAAGTAATTGGGGGCAGCGTCTGTGACTCAGAGAGTAGGGTGCTGGCCCCATGTATCAAAGATGGCAGGTTCAAACCTGGCCTCAACTGAACTGCAAAACAAAAAAAATAGCCAGGCATTGTGGCGGGCACCTGTAGTCCCAGCTACTCAGGAGGCTGAGGCAAGAGAATCGCATAAGCCCAGGAGTTGGAAGTTGCTGTGAGCTGTGTGACACCACAGAACTCTACCAAGGGCAATAAAGTGAGACTCTGTCTCTACAAAAAAAAAAAAAAAAAATGAATCAAGTTAGAAAAGATCAGGAAGATCTCAGATTATAAATAAATAGTGTTTCTACACATCAATAATGACCAAACTGAGAATCAAATCAAGAGCTCAATCCCATTTACAATAGCTGCAACAAAAGTACCTGGGAATCATTTTAATCAGGGAGGTAAAAGATCTCTATAAAGAGAACTAGAAAAGATTGCTGAAGAAAATAATAAATACCACAAACTAATGGAAAAGCATACCATGCTCATGGATTTGAAAAATCAATATTGTTAAAATCACCATACTGCCCAAATTAATGTGTAGATTTAATGCAGTTCCTATCAAAATATCAATGTTATTTTTCACAGAATTAGAAAAGTAAACATAAAATTTGTATTAAAAAAAAGAGTCCAAATATTCAAATATCCATGGTAATCTTAAGCAAAAATTAACAAAATTGAAAGCACCACTTTATCTGACATCAAATTATACAATAAGTCTCTTGTAATCCAAATAGTAGAATAGTGGCATAGAAATAAAAACAGAGATCCGTAGGACTGAATGAAAAATGGAGAAATGAAACCATGTGCTTACAAAAACCTAATCCTTAACAAAGCAGACAAAAATCCACACTGAGGAAAGGAAACTATTTGATAAATGGTTCTGGGAAAAAATGGGATAATAATATACAGAAGAATGAAACTTGATCCCTATCTCTCAACATGCACAAAAATTAACTAAATTTGGATGAAAGACTTCAGTTGATTTTGACAATGACAATGCCAGTTAAAAATGAAAATTTGGTCTATGATTTACTATTTTTCTTCTGTGGACAAGACACAGTAAAATATTTCTAATGATTTATTAATTAACCATTATTCCTTTTTGTCATTTATCTTTTTAAATTAATTCATTGTAGTAATTTTTATCCAAAACTACCCAGTGTGTATTTCAGAAGTTTATGTTTTTTGCACTTGATTATTTGGCCTGATATTTGATTATCTCAGTAGAACAAAGTAATTTTGTCTCAGATTATTAACAAAAAATTGTATGGAAGTATTCCTCTCTTTTTGTCTCTTTGAAGAGAATGAGAGACTTCCTTTTGTTTTCTTTTTTTTAAATGGCCTCCACTGGAATTTTCATAGTTGTCATCTATCAGAATTCAAAGTCATGGGTATGGCCAGGCCTAAGTCACATACAATATTATAGTGTTCTCAAAGGACTTAAAAATGGACTAAATTGTTTTCAACCAACAGTACTAAAGGTTACAGAGAAAATTTGTTTTAATAGTCTTATCTAGTTTCTAATTACACATAGTAAAATATGCCAGGAAATACAGTGTGAAACTTTTAATTTTAAAAGAACTGGTGACCAAGAAACTAGAATGCATCTATTGAGTATTTAAGTTGCTGGACAGGTATTTTGCAAAAGAGGTTTTTTATATTTTTTTCAGATGACATGGCTTATAAAAATATGGAATGCTTCATGAATTTACGTGTCATCCTTATGCAGGGGCTATGCTAATATTCTCTGTATCATTCGAATTTTAGTATATGTGCTGCCAAAGCAAACATGAAAGAGGCTATTTTTAAAGTTTTCAGACCAATCACTCCTATTATTCTCTATTGTGTTATCATTCGTAGTGATAATAAAATGCTTAAATTTATTTATATTTATATTTATATTTATTTTTAAATATTTTGATTTATTCTCATTTCAAGTTATTTGGTGTCGTTATTGTGTATGGGAAGGGGAAGGAGAAGTAAAGTACTTATGATTTCTCTTGGCTTATTCATTTATTTATTTTTTTGAGACAGAGTCTCATTTTGTTGCCCTGGCTGGAGTGATGTGGCATCATAGCTCACAGCATCTCCAGACTCTTGGACTTAAGAGATCCTCTTGCTTCAGCCTCCAAGTAGTAGGTACTACAGGCACCCACTACAATGCCCAGATTTCTTTTAGAGACAGGATCTTGTTGTTGCTCAGGCTGGTCTCAAACTCATGAGCTTAGGCAATACATCTGCCTCAGCCTCCCAAAGTGCTGGGATTACAGGCGTGAGCTCTATTGACTCTTCCATATGTGATTTGAAAGCATATATATTCATGTTTAAGATTTTATGCTCCTCAGGAATGCTGTAGGAGTAAAACTAAATAAATAAATAAACTAATTTCATGTTTGTTTTAGTCCTAATCAATCTTTCATGGTTTGGACAATTGTTTGCCAATAAAAAGTCAATTCATAAATACCTCAGAAGGATTGTTAACATTAGCCTCATCTGCCTGACTTCTACTGCTTCATCTGCAGAATTTATAAAAATAGGATTTCTTAATATACTTATAACTGGTTCATCAGTCATAGTGCTACTTATTTAGACTGTCAGCAATTATACAAATTTTCAAGTAAGGCTTAAGTCACTGATTAGTCATATTTGAAATATACACATGAGAAAGCATTACTGTAAGCTCAGCTCAGAACACATTAATGATATTCTGGTTTTGAAGATGGGCAAAAAGTAATGATTTTCCTGATGCAAACCATCCTATTTTAATATAAGGTGAACATTTGAGAAAAAAAAATTGGAAAGAGGTGAATTAACTCCCTGTATAACTTACTAGATCCCTTCAATTAAAACTGAAAGCAGAAGACTTTTCTTAAAACAAATTTATATGACAACCATACACACACAGACACACAAGTTCTTGGCATATTTGAAGGACAGAGAAAGAAATTAAAAATAGCATACATGCTTACAGCAGCATTTTACTGTAACTAAAACATGTAGTATTAAAAAAATTATATTTCCATGAATCCGTGAGTAAATATCTCAACTTGGGATGCCTTTTACATTCCTTTCCTGGTATCCTAAGTTTCTACACAATTTACACTTTTCCATTAAGAGTTCCAATTTCTTTGGTCTAGTCCACCACTCAGCTTAAAAAAGAAGTTATAAAACTCTTTGGAAGCTCCCTCATTTTAAACTTATTACTGAATATTTCCCTTTTTCCTCACCTGAAGTAACTCCTATGCTGAATTAATTTTTAGCATCACCAAGTAATCTTAATGATTTTCTCCATATCTATGCATTGCTAATAATTTTATAATATTGTTTTCTGAACATCTTAAGGAAAACTTTAAAGACTCAGCAAACATGAAAGAATTATAAAGTCAACACATAAATACCCACTGCCTAGAGTCTAGCCTTGACATTTTACTCTCCTTGCTTTACTATTTATCTATTTATTCTATATTATTTTATGTTTTAAAACTTCACGCAAATTGTCCTATGTTTTGTTCAGAAATCAAATACATGCCTTAGTCCCATTACATCATTCCCACTGTTCTATTTTACTTATGCTTTACTTGTTTCATGAAGGGTCTAATTGGCTTAAATGTGCAAGATAAAATAAAATTTTAATATAAAGAAATAAGAAAATCTAGATAAGAGGACAACCATCATATAAATATAAGATATGGGAAACAAAATATTTGCTGTAAAGGCCTGTACACTTGCTAGAGGAGTTTCAGAAGTTGAAAATGAGTATGTTTATAGCCAAAGTGAAAAAGGAAACACAGGTGAGAAAACATTTATTCATTTATTTAGGAAAAATTAAAAGTCTCAGTACACATAAAAGTAAATTCAAACTCATTTCTTAGGAGAAGTATAACTCTTCTTGAGACTGAGGCCACAGTTAAACTTCTTTTGTAAGCCATCATAAAGAGAATACTGCTCAATGTGGGAACATTTTACTTAATAGCATTCTCACAATAAATAGAATGATGGATTTCAGAGAATAGCTTCTTACAATGTCCTTCAGTATAGGTTGAACAACTAATACCAAGAACCAGTAGAGTGAAGACAATTATTTTAAAAATCAGAATGATTTAGTCCCATCACAAAGTTCTCTGGTTGGCTGGATTCATCTGGGGATAGATGGTACGGTATGGATTTTCTGCTGCAACCCAACTTATGGTGTACAATAACATAAATTAAAAAAAAAATTCATAATGAAAACCACAGAATTTATGGGAACAATGAAGTTGGGGCATAGCAGTCACTTTGTTAGAGACGCATTAAAAAATAAACTAAATGGTAGAAATCTAATACTCTTGGCAACAAAGTTTTACATAAATAATGCCATATGGCACTTTTCCTTGTGTAAGTGGATTTCAGAAGCTTGATATTTTATAAGTTAATTATGAGGTTGTCTGGAATGATTGTCCAAAATAAAATGAAAAGTTATAGCAACAAATATAGATGGATATGGCTCATTGTCCTGAGTTTGCCATTGCTGCCAAATGTCACAGTTAAGAATCTTACACAGTGTTAAGTCATTATCATTTTTTTCCTTCAATTCATGTTTAGGGCTAAAGGCATGAAATTATGATGGACACTTGTTTACAAAAATTGAAAATTTGATGTGATGTGTAGGCTTCTTTTTCAATTAAGTTGTGTATCATTGCTGAGAATTATTTTGTGGATTTCTTGTCTGCATTCATGGCTTGTCTGAAAGGCTGCAGACTTTGGGAATTATAGAGTTGTTTGTAACCACTATAATAACCACCACTGGGAGTCAGCCAGCAGAATACAGGAAGTTAATTGTGTAGAATATGATAGTTTCTGGTTAAAGGAGGTTGTGAATAAATAGTCCTTTCTTCTTGTAAGGATATCTGTTTCCATTTTATTTCAGTGTTTGCACTAGAATTGATATACTCAACACTTTTTTTTTAATTGAGACAGAGTCTCACTATGTCACCCTTGGTAGAGTGCTGTAGCATCATAGCTCACAGCAATCTCAAACTCCTGGTCTCAAGCAATTCTCCTGCCTCAGCCTCCTGAGTAGCTGGGACTACAGGTGTCCACTATAATCCCTAGCTATTTTTGTTTGTTTGTTTTAGCATGCCTAGGTTGGGTTTGAACCCTCCAGCCCTAGTACATGTGGCAGACACCCTATCCACTGAGCTATGGATGCCACCCTCAATAATCTTTTCATCTCTTCAGTTTCTTTAGGTCTTATTGTTACTGACTTTGCAGGAATGCTTGAACCTTTTCCAACCCATGTGAAGTATTTCCACACCAGTAACCAATTCTTTAATGTTCTCACAACAATCAAGTGAGATAATTGTCCAATAATTCAATTACATTTTGGTACTATCTACTTAATATTAGCATCAGATTCCACAATGTAAGGGGCTCATTTCTACAAAAATGCCCCCACTTCAGATGCTGGATACAAGTCTTGTGGGCCTACTATATTTTTAAGTGACCCACTGAAATCAGGAGTCATAACAAGCCTGTCTTCAAGTTTCACAATTGGCTAGAACAGCTCACAGAACTCAGAAAAACACTTTACTTATACTTAACAGTGTATAAACTTGGGTACAACTCAGAAACAACCTAACAGAAGAGAGACTTAGGGCAAGGCATGAAGGTATTCAGCATACCAACCTCCCAGCACATTGATGTTTTCACAAATTTGGAAGATGATTTGAAAAAAATTATGGCATACTATAAGCAGCCTGGCAGCATGCTTCTCCCAAGGAAAGAGGAAAATATTACAGACAGCTGCCTATGTATAGATCGCTCTTCTCTGAAGCAACATTGTGAAATAAGAGAGAAGCAATGCAGAGCACTCAGTATGGAAAAAAAAAGATACTACAGTACAATACATATTATAAAACCAAAGTATGCATAAATAAGATTAATAGTATTAGTAATGTAGAGTGCTGGGATACTGCACTCACCTTGATGGCACTGTGCAAGTTGTGAAATGACTCCCTTAACCACCACAGACCTCTACCTAGTCGAACAGAGAACCTGCTTAGAATCTGTGAAGAGTTATTGTACCAGAAAACAGGGTGGTGGGGATTGAGCAGCAGCTAACACCATCATGAGCTCTTATGTGTACAGCAAAAGGTTAGCACCAAGCTGGGGTTGGAATGCATTAACTAGAGTATTTCCTGAGCTATAATACTTTGTGACTTGATACCAAGTGATCTTTCCATAGCGGGAAATGAAATTTGAGGAAGGGGAATTGACTAGAGCATACTAGTCTCTAACCTGGGAAAATTTGAACAACTGCTTTGGTAGGTCTTTTGGTATGGGAAGAACTCCACAGTCCCTGGTCTGCTTGAAAAAACCTTTTCCCAAGTGACTTGATATCTGCATGGTGCCTAAGGCTACAGAAAAACCTGCCACTTGCTCAGCCACAATCAACCCACCTAGCTCCAACTGCCTCCTACCTACTTGGCCCTGACCTGGCTATTCCGGTTAGGTCAGCCTCTCCAGCCCTCAGGGTCATACTTCTGGCTGAAAAGCCCTGCTCAGAAGCCCTGCTTCAGGATTTTCCACAGTCCCGGTTCTGAGGTTCTAATGCAAAACTCTAGGATCTATCTCTGTGCCTCCACAGATCCTGCTAGGTATAGGAGCAATCTCCAAGACTCCAGTGCTATACCTAGATGACAAGACTCCACCCCAGAGCCTCCTCCACCACCACAGGGCCAGAGAAATTGCTACAGAAATTCAATGTCATCCCAGGGACCCCTAGGTTTGAAGTGCTAGTACAACATAAATTGTTTTGAGAAAACACTCACAGCCTAGGAACCCATGGCAACTACTAAGATAGGCTCACCCTACTGCTACTGTCATCTCTGTGAAGAAATCCTGGGATAGAGAAATCCTCACAACACAAGTCTCAATGAAGAGCATCTCAACAAACCCACAGTTCAAATATCCTACAACTATCTCATAGGCAAACCAACACTCACCAAAAGCATCATTAAGCATAGGTTTGAGAAGATACAATCACAGGCAAACAAAATAAATCAGTACAGCTGCATTAAAGGCTTCTAGTGTACATGGCTTTTCTCTGGCACATCAAAATTTCAGAATAGAGGCAAAAAATACTATTCAGGGACATTCCCTTCTTCTAATGAACCCAGAGAGTTTCTAGCAATGAATAGGGTTCCTGAAAACCTATTAGTCCTGAGTTGAGGAAAGAGATTTCAGATGTGAAGAAAAAAGCAAAACCACCTGGCAATATTAAAATTCAAAAGAGATTGATACCTACAAGGGATCACAATGGAGTTGCAGTAATGAAATCCAACTACAAGGAAATTCTGGAAATTACACAACTGGAATTCATAATATGGATAGCAAATAAGATGAGTGGAATTGAAGAGGAAGTGGAAATTAACAAAAAGAAGACAAAAAAAAAATAATAGGCAATAAAACCTCCATAGTTCTGACCTCCCTTGATTGACCACTTCTTTAAGGTGACCTAATTTCATAGACTGGATATGTACCACAAGGACTTAGTAGAACTCCCTTATATTGACCAGTTTTTTTAAATCAACTTAAAGAGGTTTTACTGTATTTCAAGGAATTAATGAAAAAGTCACTGAAGAACTGGACAACATGGGAATGAATACA
Source organism: Arctocebus calabarensis (assembly GCA_963573935.1). NCBI lineage: Eukaryota > Metazoa > Chordata > Mammalia > Primates > Lorisidae > Arctocebus > Arctocebus calabarensis. Next base: position 41,018 of record CAUYON010082535.1, read on the forward strand.
ATAGAACATAAATAAATGAATGCATCATTTAAGTATTTTCTATGAAATTTCATCATCATATTAAAGGAGAAAAAAAAATCTCAGATTGACAAGGCCCTCAACTAAATCAATCACATAAAAATTTTTAAAAAGTACAATAAAGAAAGAGAGAGAGAACAAAAAAAGGCAGAGAAATCACTTAGAGAGATATGGGACAATGTGAAGTTATCTTATATACAAAGGATCAGTATCCCTGAGGGAGAAGAAGAAAGAGATAGAAGCATCAAAAATCTGTTTGAGGGAATTATTGAGAAAAACAACCCAGGCATTTCTAGAGATCCTGATATTCAGATATAAGATGTTCATGTACTACTGGCAAGATTCATAGCAGAGTATCTCCATGAGACATAGTAATCAACCTACCCAAAGTCAATATGAAAAAAAAAATGTACAAGTGGTTAGATCTAAATGGAAATCTTACACCACAGAAGGGAATGGGTCTCCATCTTCAATGTTCTTAAAAAGCACAACTAGAAGCCTAGAATTTTATACACTGAAAAGCTAAGTTTCACAAATGATAGAAAAATTTAGTCTTTTCCAGGCAAGCAAACATTAAGGGAATTTGTCAAGACAAGACCTGCCAGCAGGAAATACTCGGAATTGCATTATACATGAATCAGCACAATAGATACCCACCAGTGTAAAGCCAGTTAAAATAGCCAAAGCTCATAACTCCTATGAAACAATAGCACAAGAAGAAAAACAAAGAGACAAATTACTACATGTTATAATGGACACAACAGTGTCACAGATATTCTATGTCATAACTTTAGTATCTTTAACATGCCAAGGCATGCGTTGCCTAAATGAATAAAAAAATACAATCTAAATATCTGCTGCCTCAAGCAGGTACTTCTAAACCACAAGTATGCAAATAGGTTCAATGCAAAAGAATTCAAATAATATTTCATGTTAATGGAAACCATAAGAGAGCAGGTATAGGTATAGCAATTCTTAAATCAGATGAAATTGTCTTTAAATCAACAATGGCAAAGAAAGACAATGGTGGTCCAAATGGTAAAGGAAGCAATTCAACAATAAGACACAAAAATCCTAAGTATTATATATATTCACCTAATATAGGAGCTCCTAATACATAAAACAAATTCTACTAGAATTAAGCAGGGAAATAGACAAGAGCATCATCCTTGCCAATGACATCAAAACTCCACTCTCAGAGCTGGACAAATCATGAAAGCAGAAAATAAATGAAAAACACTGAACTTAAATGGCACCCTAGGACAAATGGGCCTAATGGATATTTACCTAACATTCTTCACCAAAAGTACTAAATATACATTTTTCTCTTTGGTACATCATACATACTCCAAGAATGATCATTTCAATAGATGCATACAAAATATTAATTGCATCCTGCCCCCAAAAGGTGAGCACTTTTTAATATATTTGTTGGCCATTCATCTGTCCTCATGAGAAAAGTTTCAGTTCATGTCTCTTGCACAGCTTTTTTTAAGCTCTCTATAATCTGATGGCTTATATGGAATATATTTCAAAATTATGAACCATATATGACAAACGTACAGCCAATGTCATGCTGAATGAGGAAAAGATGAAAGCATTCCTCCTAAGAACTAGAACAACTTATATGTCATTCTATGAAGCCAGTATGACCTTCACACCAAATTCAGGTTAGGACTTAACAAAAAAAAGAAAATTGCAGACCAATATTCTTATGAATATAGATAGAAAACATCTTCAATAAAATACAAGCAGTCCTCAAGCTACAAATATCTGACTTACATACACTTATAAATGGTGGCTATTATGTTAAGTTTCCAAGGTACAAATATCTGACAGGTGTACAACTCACACTTATGAATGGAGGCTATTACACTTTCTACTTGCATAAAAATTCAACTTCAGAGCAAACCTATAGAACCTATCATATTTGTAACCCGGGGACTTCCTGTACTAGCAAAACAAATTCAACAACCCATTGAAAAAAAAATCCATCATGACCAAGTCTATTTCATCTCAATGATCCAAGGATGTCTCAACATATGAAAGCAATAAATGTGCTTTGGTACGTTTTAATAAAAGCAAAAGCAAAGGGTATATAATCATAAATGTAAAAGATGTAAAGCCCCGATCTTTTTCAGGACTGCATAGTATTCCATGCTATACATATACCACAGTTGTTAATCCATTCATGGGTCTATGGGCACTTAGGCTGCTTCCATGACTTGGCAATTATGAACTGGGCCAAAATACCATCCTGGTGCAAATGTCGTTGTTGTAAAAGGATTTTGATCATCTGGTTATGTACCTAGTAGAAGAATTGCAGGATAAAACAGTTGGTTTAATTTTAGTTCCTTGAGTGTTCTCCAAACGTCTTTCCAAAAGGGCTGTATTACTTTGCATTCCTCCTACCACCAGTGTAGAAGTGTTCCCTTCTCTCCGCATCCATGCCAATATCTGTAATTTTGGGATTTTGTTATGTGGGCTAATCTTACTAGAGTTAGATGATATCACAAAGAGGTTATGATTTCCATTTCTCTGGTGATTAAAGATGATGAGCATTTTTTCATGTGTTTGTAGGTCATGCACCTGTCTTCTTCAGAGAAGTTTCTGTTCAAGTCTCTTGCCCACATAGAAAAGGGGTTACACAATAACTAAGAAAATGTTGTGAAGTCTATGTTAACCAGTTTGATTAAAATACTTCAAATTGTGTATAAAACCATCACATTGTACCCCATGATTGCATTAATGTACACAGCTATGATTTAATTTTTAAAAAATGGGGTATTTTTTCTTTCCTTATTGATTAATTTGAGTTCTCTGTGGAATCTAGTTATCAAACCTTTGATGGAAGTATAACCTGCAAATATCTTCTCCCATTTTGAAGACTTTTTGTTTCCTTTACTTACTGTGCTTTTGGATGTGCATAAGTGTTTTAGTTTTGTTAGTTTTTTTGTTTGTTTGTACAAAAGACAGAACCTCAAGCTATCACCCTGGGTAGAGTGCAATGGCATCACAGCTCACAGCAACCTCCAACTCCTTGTCTTAAGTGATTCTCTTTCCTCAGTCTCTGAAGCAGCTGGGATTACAGAGGCCTGCCACAATGCCCAGCTATTTTTTGGTTGTAGTTGTCATTGTTGTTTGGCAGGCCTGGGCTGGATTTGATTCCACCACCTCTGCTGTATGTGGCTGGCACCTTAGCCACTTGAGCTACAGGTACCTAATCCAGTGTTTTGGTTTGATTATATCCCACTAATATATTTTTGGTGTTACTTCAGTTGCCAAGGGTGTACCCCTCATGAAATACTCTCCCAGGCCAATTTCTTCAAGCATTTTCCTTGCACTCTCTTCTAGTATTTTTTTTTTTTATTGTTGGGGATTCGTTGAGGGTACAAGAAACCATGTTACACTGGTTGCATTTGTTGGGAAAAGTCCCTCTTTAAAGTTTCATGACTTAAGTTTAAATATTTTATCCAGTGAGAATTGATTTATGTTAATAGTGAGAGATGAGGGTCTAGTTTCATTCTTCTACAGTTTGCCAGCCAATTCACCCAGAGACATTTGTACAATTGGGAATTTTCTCCCAAAGAATTTTTTTGATAGGTTTATCAAAGATCAAATGACAATAAGTATCTGTGTTCATCTCTTCATTCTCTATTCTGTTCCATAAATCTACGTCTCTCTTTTTGTGCTAGTACCAAGCTGCTTTGATCACTACAGATTCATAGAATAGCTGGTAGTCTGTTAATGTACTACCTCCTGATTTGTTTTTATTTCTGAGTAATATCTTGGTGATTCAAGGTTTTTTCTGATTCCATATAAATTCGAGCACTATTTTTTCAAGCTCTTTAAAGCATGACAGTGGTTCTTAAATAGGGATTGCATTAAATCTGTAATTTTGGGTAGCATGGACATTTTTGCAATGTTGATTCTTCCCATCCTGAACATGGTATGTTATTAAATTTCTTAATATTTTCAGCTATTTCTTTTCTCAGAGTTTTATAATTCTCTTTATAAAGATATTTCTCATTCTTTTTTTAGGTAAATTCCCAGATATTTCATCTTCTTAGGCCCTACTTTAAAAATGCTAGAGTCTGGCTTAACTGGCTAAGGTGCCAGTCACGTCCACCTGAGCTGGCAGGTTCGAATCCAGCCCAGGCTTGCCAAACAACAATGACGGCTGCAACCAAAAAATGGCCGGGCGTTGTGGCGGGGGGCCTGTAGTCCCAGCTACTTGGGAGGCAGAGGCAGGAGACTCGCTCGAGCCCAGGAATTGGAGGTTGCTGTGAGCTGTGATGCCATAGCACTCTATCCAGGGTGACAGCTTGAGGCTCTGTCTCAAAAAAAAAAAGGATAGAGTCCTTGACTATATTTTAACCCTGACTTCAGTTGGTATATAAAAAAAATTACTGATTTGTAACTGTTGATTGCGCATCCTGAGATGCTGCTTCATTTCTTAATCCCTTCTAACAGTTTTGTAAGTTGAGTCCCCAGGTATAGAATCATATCATTCATGAAGAGTGAGAGTTTAATCTCCACTGACTCCATCTGGATGCCCATGATATCCTCTTGCCTGATTACAATGGCTAGGACTGCCATTTCTATTTTGAATAGCAGTGGAGGCAATGGGCAACTTTGCCTAGCTCCAGATCTGACTGGAAATGTTTCCCCTTTTACTACATTCATTATGATATTGGCTGTGGTTTTGCTGTAGATGGCCTCTATCAGTTTCAGAAATGGCCCTTCTAAGCCTATATTCTTCAGTGTTCTGATCATGAAAGGGTGCTAGATATTATCAAAAGCTTTTTCTGCATCAATGGAGAGAATCATATGGTCTTTGTTTTTTATTTTATTTGTGTGCTGTATTATATTTATAGATTTACATAAATTGAACTAACCCTGAGGTAAAACCAATTGGATGGTAGTGTACATTTTTTTTATTAAGTCATAGCTGTGTACATTCGTATACATGTAATCATGGGATACAATATGCTGGCTTCATATACAATCTGAAATATTTTCATCCAACTGTTCAACATAACCATCGTGGTATTTTCTTGGTTAATGTATGAAAACATATGTATTCTGCATTTAGTAAGTTTCACCTGTATCCTAAAAGGCACCATAAGTGTGATCCCATCATTTACCCTTTCTCCACCCCTCCTTGCCCCTCCTCTCCCCTCCCTTGCCCCTTTCCCCATATTCTTGTGCTATAATTGGGTTATA
>CAUYON010082536.1:0-15077 GCA_963573935.1 Arctocebus calabarensis
AACAATGTCGGCTGCAACCAAAAAATGGCCGGGCGTTGTGGTGGGCACATGTAGTCCCACCTACTTGGGAGGCGGAGGCAGGAGACTCGCTTGAGCCCAGGAATTGGAGGTTGCTATGAGCTGTGATGCCACAGCACTCTATCCAGGGTGACAGCTTGAGGCTCTGTCTCAAAAAAAAAAAAAGTTTGGGTGCCCAGATAACACGTGGCACAATAAAATCAGCATCTCTAAAGGTGGATCTCTGGCTGGGTGGATCTCCAGCAGAAAGGATGAGCCTGGGACTGAGGGCCTGGGGGTCTAGGGCTTCTGCTCCTGGGGGTTATTGCATGGCTGCCAAACTTAAGAGCTGCCATGGGGGTTATGAACACTTCTGGGTTGCCTGGACTGGATTCTCAACTCTGTTACTGATACTAGCCTTGGGCCAGTTATTTCCCACTCACTGCCTCAGTTTTCTCATCTATAAAATGGGAATCATAAGGGTACCAAAAGCACGTGGCATTAAGTGTGAAGATTAAATAAATAAAGTGGTTGGCACAGCACTCTAAACATTTGCCCTTTGTGACACCAGGGAGCACATCTTAAGAGGGGCCTTGACAAGGGGAACAGCAGGATGGTGAAGGACCCTGAGCACGTGTCTCATGAGAAGAGGTGTCAAGAGCTGCAAATACACCTTTGCAGGGGGGAGCTCTGCTGAGCTGAGACAGCTGTCTTCAGATTCCTACCAGAAGGAAAGGACTGAGGCTTGTTCTGCATTTCTGTGAAGGGAAGGGCGAGAGTGGGAAGTTCCCAACAGAGCTGTTTGTTCAGATGGACATTGTCACCAGGGAGTGAGCGCTCAGGTTCTAGGGCATTCATGCAGCAGTGGGTCAGTTTGGGGTAGAAAAGTTACAGAAAAAATCAGAATGAACTAAAAAACTTCCAAGGCCTTCACTAGCCAGCCAGGCCTTTGCTAAACGTTAGCCACTATAGAATGCTCCCTTGAGGCATGCAAGGGCGAGCAGGAGTTGACGGTGGAGGTCATCAGCGAGTCTAAAACTGTGTCCAAGAGAGGACCAAGATCACACAAAGTGGGGTTAAGCCTGTTCTCCAGTTGAAAGGATGAGCCTGGGGCTGAAGGCCTGGGGGTCTAGGGCTTCTGCTGTGATCAGAGTTCAGGATGCCCAGAGGCCCTTTTTTTGTTGAGCTGAGCGTAAGATAGATAGTGGGTTGGCTCTGTTTAAGTCATGAGGTCAAAGAGCACAGTTTCTAAGTCTGAGGCCTTGGCCTTGGCAGTTTCCCCGTGCTGCCTGCTGTGTGTGCCTCCCTAGCTCCTTAGCTGTGTGGGTTCCCTGCGGCTTCACCCCTGCTGAGAGAACTACAAGCTATTTTATGTGCCTTTTCTTTGTAGGGTGGGGCAGGGGTGGCACTAGTTGTGATACCAGTTCACTAGAAATCAATCTGAGTTTCCCTCCTAAATGTCACACTTCTGTGGCCTTGGGAGCTTGCCCTGGCTCCCGACCCTCCCCCATCCTGGGCTGAAAGGCCTGCAGGCCGCAGGGCTGCCTTTGCACCCACCCCACCCATCCCACCTCTCCCTTCCCCGGCCTCCTAACCACAGTGACCTTGGCCTCAACATCCCTGCTGCTCAGCGCCCAGCCACACCCCGGTCCTTATCACCCTGCTGGAGGCTCCACTTTCCAGATGTCCTTCTCTGAAACACCCTCTGTGGGCTTATCCACTGTCCTTCCACTCGTCCTGCTCACTCATTCCCACCAGCCTCTTCTCTCCTACACCAGCCTCTTCTCTCCTACAGTGGCCCCTGCCTGGTCTTTGGCATCTGTCCCTCCCTTCCTCCCTCCTTGGTGAGCCGGCTTGGCAAAGTCCTCAGAAGCGCCACCCTGCCCTTTACCCTCGAGGCCTTCTGCTGGGTCTCCCTGGATGATCCGTTCATCTGCTCCTAATCCCAAACTTCTGAATTCCCTTCAAGAGATTTGTGCCCTGAAAGTAACTGGACCCTCTGCCAAGTCCTGTGTGGACTCTTGGGTGCCCTCGGGCATCTTCCTTGGGCTCCATTTTTAGCTCCCTATCAGGTTCCCACGACAGCTGCTGTGCCACACACATCTTTTCCACCCTGCTGGAGCCCTAACTGACCCTGCTCACCGCCTCTCCTGAAACAGACTTCTCCATGGGGTTGGCTGAGAAGACCAGGCCTCCCCCCTGCTGAGATCGCTTTCCCTGCAAAAAATGAAAGTGGATAATTTCTCGTTCTTTTTTCTTTTCATCCTGTTTTGGAGAAGAACTGTTCCTTATCCTTTCCGCGTTCTTTTTTCTTTTCATCCTGTTTTGGAGAAGAATTGTTCCTTATCCTTTTCACGCTTCCACTGGTGCTCCTAACTCATCGGCTCTTCTTTCTCGTTCACTTGTCACCTCTTCTTATTGTCAGCTTCCTTTTCCTCTGAGCCCTACATCTTAAGACATGCTCTAATTTCCTTCATCTTACAAAACTCGCAGTACAAAGCCCATGCTTTGTCTTCTTCTTCCCTCTCTTCTTTGTCTATCATCTTCCTTGTTCTTTCAAACCATTTGGGTACCCCTGTCCCCACAAGTAGCCACACTGAGCTGCTGTCTCTAAAATGTGCCTGCTGTCTCTCCCTTGCTGGGGGGCAGCTTCTAAAGTGAAAAAGCACTGATGTTGGAGTCAGCCTCACAGGGGTCTAAATCCTGGCTTTGCCCCATATGTGTGTGATATAACTGTGACCCTCACGTGGTACACGATGGCTCTTTCCAAGGTTCAGTTTCCTCCTTTGAAAGTGGAACAGTGATGGCTAATTTATTGGACTGTTGTGAGTATAAAATGGGGTTACACTCCAAAGTACCCAACGCACAGTTGGTGCAAAAAGCCAAAATCCCTTCCTTGCTCTGGCTAATGCTGATCTTTCCTGGGATATGCCTTTGCTTTCTTCCATGCACCTGTTGAGTTTTCACCTGCCTTTCCAGGCCTTCTTTTTCTACCTACTGGGCCCAAGCCGTTCCAGTTTGTTCTCCCTCTGCACCTTGTTTCTCTGTTACAGCAGGTGCTGTGGTCTCCCCTGGATCCGGATCGTTTGTATGTATTTGGTCACTCATGACCTCGGGAACTTCTGGGGCAGGGATATTAAACCCCCTTTTAGATTCCTCTTGAGTACCCGGTGGAAGGTCTTGCCTATGACAGCCCCTCAGTAAATGTTTTAAGTATAAAAGAATAGCCAGCTGCTAGGTGTATCTCAGTAATCTGAAAAAAAGAAAAAAATCTAAGATCAGTCTCCCACTCAAACTTTGCAGAATTTACAAGAAATAGAAATTTACAACATAAAGACCTAAAAAGATCTATTGTGCTACTTGTGGAAATTATTTTTGTCTTCAGGTTGGTGAGCAAGTAGTTAAGGAATTCCGCACTTGGTAGACTTGATCACATTTCTCACACGTCAAAGGAAATGGTCAGGCTCGCTGATGTCCAAGGCTTCTTGCAGCTTGAACAAATTATGGCTCAGTGATCACATTTCTGAATGTGATGTAATAAAGAAGTGAACCAAGATGCCTCTTGTGTTTATCCTGTAATGACAGTTTTTTTAGGGGGCTGTTCTCTGCAAGTGCACTAGTTAATTTATGTGTTCATGCAGTCAATACTGGGCACGTGCCACGTGAGCCTGGCAACACAGGTCAAGTTCAATCTCAACAGAGCCGGGCTGGCATCCGGCATGCTCTTCTTGGGAAGGAAAGACAATTGCATGGAGGTGGGCTGTGGGCTGGGCAGCTGCCTGGCTTAGTGGCTATCAGAGAGGATAGTCTAGGAAAACATGCTTCAGCAGTAGTGGCACCTGCCCCTCCTGGCACGATCCTTCCCATGGTTACTCCAGTCGTGAGTCTCTGGGCTTGTCACATTATCCAGAGGCAGTCTGAAATGCCTCCTGCTATACACACCAGCTTCCCTCAATTCATCTTTCAATCTGGAGGATTTACAAAGATTTATACCATTAAGAGCAGGATCTCAACAACATGCCGTATGTGAAAAACCTGTTTTGCTTCTGCCCGTATATGTATTAGTCTGTAAGCTCCTCTGGGCAGGGACCCATTTTCTGTGTCATGGTTCTCTGTGCAAAGTTTTATTCCTTCTAAGGGCTGATGTTTGAGAAGTTTGGGTCTATTCCTCCATCCAGGATTAACACTGAGGAATGAACATCAGTTCTTGGCCAGAGGTGAGTAATCTACATTTTACAGTGAGGCATGCAAGTCTGAATCCTGTCTTACACACTCTCAGAAAACCAAAAGAGGAGGGTGGAGAGAACACCATATTTCTCTCTTCTTGGCTAGGGAGCTGCGCTCATTTTGCTGGTGGCCTGGAGGCCAGAGCTTTTGATTCTCCACGGATGCTGGAGGTTAAACCGTAGGAAGTTAAAAGGGGAGGTGGTGTATGCCCTGCCATTGCCAGCAGATCAGACCTGGATGCCTTGTGGGTCACACGGATCCAGGCCTGCCCTCAGGGAATGGGAAGTCACAGTGTGGCCATCTGGGGGCAGAGGAGGGAAAGGGGTGTGGGGAATCGTCCCAGCTCTGCCTTGCTGATTTTGGAGGAGCTCCCCTTTCTTATCTCCCACTGGCTGCCGCCTTTTGGACCACTGGTTGGAAGCCCCTGTGGGAGACCCAGATTTGCCATTTAGGTCTCTACAGAGACAGAGCAGAGAGGAGGGAAGGGCAGAGAGCAGATAAAGGGCTGTGGTTCCGATGCTTCTTCTGAGTGTGCCAGGAGCAGGGAGAAAGAGAACACCTGCAGGCTTTCAAAGGCAGTGTTTCCCGGCTCTGGGACAAGCAGACCCCAAATGAGGGATATCTTGAGGCCCCTGTTCTATAGGGGCCTCATCAAAAGGTTATCACACCCCAAAGCAGGTATTTTCTACATTTGTAGTAAATCTGTGTAAAAAGGCCTCTGAAGCAAGTCTGGGGCTTGTGGGCTAGCATTCGGGCAGTCCAACAGTTCACCCAGCCTGTCCGCTCTCGTGTGTGTTTGATCCAATGCTCACAGCATCCCTATGCAGCGAGTACGGTAGGTATTACATACCTGCCTTGGCTTATTCTTGAGAATCTGAGGATCAGACAGGTCGAATGTCCTTGGAGAGTTGTCCAGGGAGGAAGTAATGCCATGCTTGATGAACTAAGCCAATCTGTGTCTATTGACAGATCAAACAGGTGAAAAAGATAGACACTTCTTTCTTCATGATCAAAACCTTCAGGCTGCTCCTGGTCTCAAAAATATTTCACTTTTTTCAATATACAATAATGTCTGTGTGGCAGGGGGACAGTAACTGGGACACTTCAATGTATGTACCACAGAGCAGACCCTAACATCTAATTTCACAGATGGAGAGCAATGGCTAGCCTGGATTTAATAGCCTAGGTTTACACCAACACAGCCTGGATGGCTACACAGGAGGGGTAAGGAAGCTGGAGACCTGCTGAAGAGATTCTGAGCCTTGCCCTTGCTGGAGGGGGCTGTCCTCCTATCCGTCATTGCAAGTGGGTGGCAGCACTTCTTTCATACTTCTAAGACAGCAGCTGACCCAAGAGCCCTTCTTCCATCTCTGACAAACCCACAGATTTAATCTGGTGCATATGGACACAGGGCACCACTGGAGTAGTGCGTGTGCCTTTTATCTTTAGTATCTTTCTCAACTCCTCCCAGAGGACCAAAAAGAATGCAAAAAGAATAGGACCTTGTATCACATCTGCTAAATTTTCGATCAGCAAAAGAAAACTTACTAGCAACCAACAGACAATACTGGCAGCCATTACCAGAAACTCAATATGAAAAGAGTGGCTGGGTTTGGCCAACGGGGAACCATTAGGGCAGCGGTTCTCAACCAGTTGTAACAATGAAAATACATCCTGCATATTAGATATTTACATTATAATTCATAACAGTAGCAAAATTACAGTTATGAAGTAGCAACGAAAATAATTTTATGGTTGGGGTCACCACAACATGAGGAACTGTACTAAAGGATCACAGCATTAGGAGGCATTAGGAAGGTTGAGAATCACTGCCTTAGGGACTGAAATAAAGCATTTTGTCACTTTTCTCTCTCTGGCCATTTCATCAGGTGTAGTTCAGATGCCACTGATGTGCCCTCACTAAAAATTTCCATGTGCTCACATGAAATTTGAACTCATAAATGTTATGACCAGAGAACTTTGAATTTGTTTCAATTATTATATTTCCCATTTACTACAATACAAATTTTTGGATGGAGATAAAAATAAACATAATCATAAATATAGTCATAAATGTACTACTTGAAGGCCAAAAAAAAAAAAAAGATATTTTCTGCTATATCTCTCACAAACTAAAAATGTAACTAATACTTACTCTGTTTGTTAAAGAAATCATCAGAAACTAAACTGAGCCACGGCCACCTCCTCAGAAAGCCCAGGATGGCAGGTGGATGGTACTGGCCCATTCCACACAGGGCCAGGTGGTTACCTAGGGGTCTTGCCTTGGACGGGTAATCTCATTCTAGATTTAGGCTTGCATATCCAGGAACAGAAGCAAAAACTCAGAGAGGTCTAGAATAGAAAGCATTTTAATTTGGACCTGTTCCTTATGTATCTTCATCTGATCAAGGAATTCATTTTCCAATGATGTGGAGAATTGGATGCAATGGACTTCTCATGTACCTTATCTCTCACAGGTGGTGGACTGCCTGAAATTGGAATGGGTGATTAAAACACTTGCTTACCACATTTTCAGGGAAGGAGGTGATCAATGTCACAAGGGACAGCTTGCACCATAGAATGAATGGGGTCAACACTTTACAAAAGGACTAATTGAAATGAAATGAAAATATTAGTTGCTAGCAAAATGCGATGCAAGATCTTTTAACACCTTAGATAGTTTGGAGTAATTAGTCTCTACATTTTGAATGATTTTAAGGTCTGTTAAAACCTTCACTTAGTTTCCAAAGTAAAATATTTTAGTGTAGTATATAAATAGCTCCTGAAGCCAAAGTTTTTTCCTTGATTCCAAAGTTTAGCTGATGGGAGTAGAGCTGCTATCCTCAATATTTCAACACAGTCAGTAACTCTGCTTAAAAGGCAGCCAGAGATTCTAATGTAAGAAATCAGAAATTGAATGCTAATGCACATTTTTAACAAAATTGTAAGAAAATGTTTATTAACCAGTATCCATTCAACCAGAAATGTCAATTAGAAGGAATGTTTATATGCAAGTATTCCACTTTTTACAAGACAAGGCAAATAATCACAAAACGATTTTTTTTTTTAGCTAATAAAACAAAACAAATGGCAACTACTGTTTGTTGACTACCTATTATATACTGGGTTCTTTATCCTACAATAGCCACCTGATTGATATTGCATTCATTTTAGTATGACGATGCTAAAATTGATAGGCTGGCTGGGTGTGGTGGCTCATGCCTATAATCCTAGCACTCTGGGTGGCCAAGGTGGGTGGGTTGCTTGAACTCAGGAGTTCAAGACTAGCTTCAGCAAGAGCAAGACCCCATCTCTACTAAGTGTAGAGAAATTAGCCAGGCTTTATGGTGGGCACCTGTAGTCCCAGCTACTCGAGAGACTTGAGGCAAGGGGATCGCTTGAAGACTTTGAGGTTGCTGTGAGCTCTGATGCTGCAGCAGTCTACCCAGGTGACAGGGTAAGAATCTGTCTCAAAAAAAAAAAAATACAATAAAAAATAAAAACAAAACCAAAAGCAAACAAACCCCCCTGACTGGCTAAACAATTTATCTAGTCATCTGACTTTTTTTTTTTTTGAGACAGAGCCTCAAGCTGTCACCCTGGATAGAGTGCTGTGGCATCACAGCTCACAGCAACCTCCAATTCCTGGGCTCAAATGAGTCTCCTGCCTCCACCTCCCAAGTAGTTGGGACTACAGGTGCCCGCCACAACGCCCGGCCATTTTTTGTTTGCAGCCGTCATTGTTGTTTGGCCGGCCTGGGCTGGATTCGAACCTGCCAGCTCAGGTGTACGTGGCTGGCACCTTAGTCACTTGAGCCACAGGTGCCGAACCGGGAAATCTGACTTTAATGCTCATGTTTCTTTTTGTTCAAATCTGCCGCCGTGAAACATTTATTCCCGAAAACTCCCCTACAGGGTACAGGGTCCATAAACATTTTAGCCCAAACTTGTAAGGCTTTTGCAGTACACCTCTGTGTATCTATGCACATAACGCCTGTACTTCTGTGGGATGGAATGTAATTTTTGCAGTACACCTCTGTATCTATGCACATAACACCTGTACTTCTGTGGAGTGGAATGTAATTTTTTCAGTACACCTCTGTATCTATGCACATAATGCCTGTACTTCTGTGGAGTGGAATATAAGGAAACGCACCTGTTGTCTTTTTCAGGCAGAGCCTTCCTGGGGGGCATTTTCTCAATAGAACCATTGATTTCTTAGGTTCTGAAGCTGAATTTATCAGTTAAAAGTTATTTGGGGGCTCTGACTTATGCTAACTAAACTGATTAATAAAACAGTTTGAAAAACTTGTGCTAAACAAACTGATTAAAACGCATTTCATTGCTTTGCCAATTAAGTGTGAACACAAGTGATGTAATTCTCCAATCTTCTCTCCTGCTGTGGTAGTGGTGGTGGAAGCATGTGTTGATAGAAACTCCATCCACCTGGCCTCCTGGGTGACTCTGATGAGCCATCATGGGTGAAGAAAAGGAATAGAAAAATAAACCTGCTATTTTGTTCACAGAGGTAATGGGGTTGTTTGTTACAACCTAGCCTCCCCTGACAGATGCAATAAGCCGTCCTCTCCCTCTTATATTACACTGGTTAACATCAAGTTCTAAGCACTTGAAGGAAAGGTATGCTTGAGCCCAAATAAGGTTTTCAAACTAATCAGTGTGAAAAATCTCAATGACTTGTAATCCAGCTAATCAGAATTCAGTTAATTTGTGTATTTCTCTTCATCTTCAGCGTGCAGGTCGGAGTCACCATCACCTCTGGATTATTAAAACAACATCCTTTTCTTTTTTTGAGATAGTCTTCCTTTGTTACCCTCAGTAGAATGCTGTGGTGTTACAGCTCACAGCAACCTCAAACTCTTGGGCTCAAGTGATCCTCTTGCCTCAGCCTCCCAAGTAGCTGGGACTACAGGCATTTGCCACAATGCCCAGCTATTTTTTTGTTATTGTTGTAGTTTTTGTCATTGTTGTTTAGCAGGCCCTGGCTGGGTTTGAACCCATCAACCCTGGTTCACGTGGCTGCCACCCTGACCATTGAGATACAGGCGCTGAGCCCCTCCTTGTACTATTTATTTATTTTTGAGGCAAGGGGATCACTTGAACTCAAGACTTTGAGGTTGCTGTGAGCTATGATGCTACAGCACTCTACCCAGGGTGATAGAGTGAAACTCTGTCACTCCCTTTGAATCTGACACTCAAAGGGTCCTCACTTTGTCACCCTTTCCGTAGAGTGCTGGCGTGTCACAGCTCACAGCAACCTCTAACTCTTGGGCTCAAGCGATTCTCTTGCCTCAGCCTCCCAAGTAGCTGGAACTACAGGTGCCCGCCACAATGCCCAGCTATCTTTTTGTTGCAGCTGTTGTTGTTATTAGCAGGCCGGGGCCGGGTTTGAACCCATCTGTATTGGTGTATGTGGCTGGTGCCCTATCCACGGAGGTACAGGCACTGCTCTACCCCTCCTTGTATTTTCTTCCTACATCTACTGCTGCCACTCCAGCCTCCTTCCCTAAACCAATCCTATGGTGCACTCTTTAAAAAACTAATATTTTTGTCAAGAATAAATTGAGGATCTCTATGTTTATAAAATTAATTATTTTCCACTGAAGAAAACTGGGTTAAAAATCAAGCCCAATCACTTGCCCCAGGCCCATCTTCCTAAAGGGCTAGTCTTGGTATATACTCTGCCAGTGAGAAAGACAGGTAGTGATTTGGTGTACAGAGAATTAGAACAAAAAGAACAGTCTCTGCAAGGGAATATTTCCATCCTGCAGTGGTGTCCTGTGAAATTGTCAGGTATCCCAACTCTTAACCCCGTCCTCTGTGCCTATAGCAGGTTGAATGCTTGTGTTTAGTCAGAAAATGACATCCTGGTTAACTGAGACTTCATGGCACAATCTGTTTTGTAATAAGCCATATAATTACATTCCTAAGAAACTCTGGGTTATTAAAAACTGAATTAAAAAATAATTATTTCAATGCTAAAAAACATAGAAACTTTCATACTCCTCATAATAAAATTATTTTTCTTACAGGCATTTTTAGTAATAAATGTATTTAATAGATATATCTTGTTATTGAAGAGTTAAAACTGGACTGTTTAATAAAAAAATGACAAAAATAATCCTAAACATTATAGGACATAGCCTGTATGGCATATAAGATGGAAAATAAAATCCATGTATTTATAAATTAGAAAAATGAATTATCACACACCTCATGGTCACCAGTGAAAAGTAGAGAAGCAAGAAGGTGACTGGGCCTTGGGCCACGAAAACCAAGTATACGTATAAACAAATTCAGCCTTTTCTCTTCTTTATAGAGTACCAGGGTAACCAGGTGATCATGTTAAAACTAATTGTGGTAAGTGCTGTGCTTTGAATTTGTCTCCTACAGTTTGTATGTTGGAAACTTGATCCCCAATGTGGTGGTGTTGGGAGGTGGGGCCTAATGCGAGGTGGTTCATGAGGGCACCAACCTCATGAATGAATGAATGCCATTGTCTCAGGAGTGGGTTCTTATCCCGAGAGTGGGTTCTTCATAAAAGGATGAGTTCACATCCCCCATGACCCTTTGGCCCTTATGGGGTGACACAAGAAGGCCCCTCAATCCTGGATTTCCTAGTCTCCAGAACGGTAAGCGAATAACTTTCTGTTTATTATAAATTACCCAGTCTCAGGTATTTTTGTTATAGCAGCACAAAACAAACTAAGACAGTGTGTGGAGTGCAAATCATGTTCCCTATCGGTGTCACTTTATCTCTTACACTATGAAAGCCTATTCTGTAGGAGCTAAACGTAACTCATAGCTACTACTGCTTCTGTGAATCCTCCCTCGAATAAAACAACACACACAAACACAAAGAGCATGTGCTTGATCTCCCTCATTAGGAGTGCCCGTCTTTGTTTCAAATAGCGGCTCCTTCCCAGGACAGGTTGCAGGGAAGCGCAGGCAGCAGACATCACTGCGTATGATGGTCTGGGGTCTCAGAGGATGCCCGTCATCCAAAGGAAAAGAACCTGCCATTTGCTAGAATACTTGTCAGTGCGTCCTTTGCCTTTGGGAGTGTTCCTGAAGGGATCGTTCACAACTGCAAGCTGTGGGGTATTCCCTGTCTGATCTGAACGTGAGTGAGGGGATGGGGGCTGGAGAAGGGCGAGAACGGGAGAGGAGGAGGAAGAGGGTAACAGAATGAGCAAACTCTTTAGGAACAGTAGAATAGTGAAGAATCAGAAACAGAGGGAAAAAAGTAGATTTTCCTCAGGAGAGAGTGTTCTAGACAAAAATCATAAAATATGCAAGAGAAAGTTTACTTTTGTCCAAAGTTGAAGGGAGAAATGAGGCTTGCTGCAGAAGGAGATATTTTAGAGGGTCAGGTACCCTCGTCCTGAGGCGTTTTGAAAAAGCAACAGTCTTCCCTCAGCTCCTGGGCTTATGAGTTGCCATGGAAACCATTAATCTCATTGCTGAAGTTCTAAGTGATTTGAAATGAAGAATGTTCATTTGAACACATTTTACCCTCTGACCCTTCTTTCGACATACAACGGTGAACTCGAAGCCAGGATGCCCCTTGCTGCTGTCAGGCCTGGGTGCTGCTGGCTTCTGGGTACCCCACAGAGTCAAGGGGTCGGGACTAGTGATCTAGCAGGCAGATCACTCAGGCAGGTCTGGGACAAGCTGGTGTAAACGTTGGCACAGACCGGTTCACCTGTTGCGTGATTAAGTCATGGGGTTGCCACTTGTTCTCTTTGGAACAAAGCCAGGCAGCATTTGTTCAAGTGAAAAATAAGGCTCTGTGTGCTGTGTGACTGTCTCAGTAGAAACAGGCAAACAGATTCTGGTAGGAGAAAAGAATGAAAAAGTGGGTGGTAGGAACCATCCAGCAGCTGTGTTAAAAGTTGGCAAGAAACAAAAACCTACTTAGCTTAAGCAAAATGGGATTTGTTGTCGGGTGTCAGGGGACTCTCAGGGAACCCAGCTGAAGGAGGGAGGAGGGCTGACCTCACGGGCACTGGAAGGCCGCTGGCTGCTTCTCCTGCTCCGGCCCGGCTCTCCTGTCTGGGGCATGTCTGCCTCATGCTCTTACAGACTGAGTCTTTGCACGTCTTCCCTCCCACAGCAGGGGCCTGCGTGGGGATTTGAGTTGCTCTGGTGCTTAGGGGTGCTCTAACTCAGTGACTTACAGTTCAGGCACTCAGCACCCTGTGACAAAGCAATTCTCAAGGTGGGAGTCCCCTGAGGCTCTAATCACCTGGGGTCAGGGGTGAGCTCTTCCTCTCAAGGCAGGGTTGAGGGGAGGCACCGTAGACGGAGAATGACAGACATTTGCAGGATTTGCAGGGGAATAGCTTGGCATGGGCAGCGATGAATCAAAAGGGGTCAGGTGGATGGTGGCCTGAGCAATGCTGCAGCCGCACCTGTCTTCATAGGCCTAATCCGGTGTTGGGATGAGACATGTGGCCTTCTGAACGTGGGTTCTGGGAGGATAAGGAGGCAGTGTAGACAGGAAGGAGTGAAGGGGTCGAGTAATCAAAGGTCCTTCTGAGAACAAAGATCAGAAATTTGGGGCTACTAGGAGAAACCTGGGGAGAGGTAGACCTTGGAAAGGTCACCATTAGTGGGGGAGTGGGGACCTGGTTAGGCTTGGGTGAAGTCTGGCTGTGGCCCAGCTGGGAATGATGTAGAAACACTCTGATGTGTCATTTACAGGGATGGCTCTGGGAGAGGCCACTTATTAGCTGAGAAGTAGCACTGGGACACAAAGCGAAGGCCACTTATAGCCACCATTGTCACTGATTGGGAGAGGGTAGAGACAAGGCAGGAGGAGGGAGATGTATGTTCCGAGGAGAGCCAGGAGGCTGAAGAAAGAGGTGAGAGAGGACGGGTCAGCATCATGAGAAGCTGGGGAGTTGGCACATGGCACACAGGCCACGGAGAGGTGATGGGAGGGCGGGGGAGGAGGCAAGATCGTTAGGATCCGTGTAAAGGACACGGGTAAGCATGTCCCAGAAGCACTGGGCAGAGCTTGGCCAGAGCCATGGTAGAGGCAGGAAGGTGTTAATGCAGCCTTGGTGGGATAGTGCAGTTGGTTAAGGAGGAACACACATCTGCATACACACACACACACACCTGCGTATACACCCATACACACACCTTGCTTTGTCTGAGGTAAGCACATGGATTCTGGAACAAAAGGAATCCCAGGTTTTGTGTTAGAGCGACGCTTACCAGGGAGTTTAGAGCATGCCCACTTTGAATAGTGAGGTTTGGGATTCTTAAGGGGGCGAGAGACTTGGATGTGACTGGACCCTTGAGGCCTGTTACAGTCCAGATCTGCATCCCCAGCTGCCCTGGAATAAAACCAGGTTCTGATTTGCTTTTTTGTTTATGTCAAAACATTGTAAACCAAAAACCAGAAGACCAATTATGAGTTAAGTACTAGCATGCCCAGAGCTGAGACCAAATACTTCCCTGCCGTTTTTTACAATATTATACCAACTTGCTTTTACATGATTCAAGTTTATGCTGTCAGATTGTTTTGCTTTTAAAACATTCTAATAAACATTTAGCTGACCCTTAACATTAAATTATATTAATAATTTATATTCATTATAATATATTAGCAGTGCTTCAGTTACATTGTAATCTTTTGACCAAGGTACTTTTATAGCATTTGCCTTTGGGTGAATGCCCAGTGGCACTGTATTTACCATTATTGCATGTATTATTTTATTTTATTTATTTATTTATTTATTTTTTTAGATGCACAAACTTTATTTCCATTTGGTCCAAGGCTTGGGGTAAGACTACAAGGTGTTTGAAAGGCTGCCTTGTGGCTGGAGGAAGAGGCTCTGGCAGAAGCCCTGATGGTTTGAAAAGGGCTCCTCAGAGGTCACTGGTCTCCACAGGCTTCATGGTGCTTGAGAGTGAGCCTTTCGAAGAGATACTCCCCCAGCCCAACCTGAGGGCCAGCCAGCCGGTGGAGGTTGGTCAGGTGGTCACCCATCTTCTTGAGGAGTGACTTATCGAGGAAGTGACTCTCCAAGAAGTCACAGAGATGAGGGTCTGTGCCGGCAGAACCCAGGGCGTGAAGATCCGAAAGAGCCTGGTTCAGGCTCTTCTCCTGGGCCAAGGCGGCTTCCATTGCGTCCAAGGTTGTGCCCCATTCATCTTGAGATGGTTTCTGCACGTCCAGGAAAAGAGCGCGGCTGCCACGCTGGTTTTGCATCTTCAAGAGATGCTCAGACTCCTGTCACTTCTCCTTCGCCAACTCGCGGAAGAAGTGGCCCACGCCTTTCAGAGTCACATTGTCGCGGTCGAAATAGCAGCCCAGAGAGAGGCAGGTGTAGGAGGCCTGCAGATGCAAGTGACCAGGCGGTTGACGGCTGCCTCCACGTCGGTGGAATAATTTTGACAAACCTGGGAGCTCATGGTTGACCGGTAATCCAGAACTAACCACAAAAAAAAAAAGGGAGTTAGCTGGCTCCAGAAGCAGCAGAGGGCCGTGGAGATGGTCCCAGAGATTGCAAGTGGAAAAGTAAATAATGAGACTGGAAAATTGACGAAGACTGGAAAAAAGGGAGTCCCCGGGTCTGTTCCATCCAAACACTGTTGAAGCAAGACACAGATCGGAGGGACCACCTCACGCACTGCCTGCGTGTTTTTTTTTTTTTTTTGAGACAGAGCCTCAAGCTGTTGCCTTGGGTAGAGTGCCATGGCATCACAGTTCACAGCAACCCCAGCTCCTGGGCTTGCATGTATTATTTTAATACTCACAACTCAACTGTGTCGCATAGCAGTTTCAAAAAATAGCACAGCCTACAGTGCATGCAATTGTG